>JBAMJR010000140.1:5672500-5702500 GCA_038501785.1 Myoxocephalus aenaeus
CTTGTTAGCGTTCTCCTTTACTGTTGTCTTTGTTGGTTTGTTTGTGTGTGTATATGATGCCAGTGTTACCTCAGCGCTCTCTTTCTCTCTCTCTCTCTCTCTCTCTCTCTCTCTCTCTCTCTCTCTCTCTCTCTCTCGCTCTCTCTCTCTCTCCCTCTTGCAGAAGACATTAGTTCAGTTTCTGCAGCTTAGTATAAAACAGTGTAATACTGTCCCAGAGTCGGCTGTGTAAAAAAGCCGACAAGTTTTAACAGCAAAATACACTTTACATATTCCTTTTCATGGAACATGAATCAGAAGCATAGTTAAATACAAACTGGAATCAAAAGGCAGAGTTTAATCTAGAATAGAGAAACTGTGCCTGGCCCGTGGCAGAGAACTCGCTATCCCACAGCAGAAAAGCTCTGCTCAGCCGTGTGAGTATTTATTTTGACAATTTTCTGTCGAGCAAAGAATTGTTGAGCATAATCCTAATTCATATTCAGACAGTCAAACTAATTCACAAAGGGAAGCTACACAGTGCAACCACACTTTTATAATATTCACCACAGAGAAGCAACTGGGGATTAATTGCTTTATTTTAATTTTCTCTGCTGGTCCAGGCGTTTGAACCAATGACCTTTTGGTCACAACCCGGTGTTAATCCTTCAGGCTGTTGCTGCCCTAACAATGGCAGTTTTACATTCGCCTAGTACGCCGTAAACTCCTAACGTTTTCATTTTGGTTTTCAATTGGTCCTTACTTACATCAGTTAAAGTCAGTCCAAGCTGAAGAGTAATTGATCAGACATTCATTTTAATGTAGTCAAATGATGAAATTTACGTTTTTAATTAAAGGGTGCCGTTACTGTATTATAATAAAGTACAAATACTATCCAATTGCTTAATTCAAGTGGATTTACCCATTGAACTTTTTCTCCCACGTTGCTGTGATTTGATAATTAGATGATTCAATTTCTTCTTGTAATTTGTAACTAATCAGACTTTTCCTGCATTCACGGCCGTCCCCACTTTAGAGCTGCACAAGTGCATCACAGTAATAAGCAGTTAAATTATAATTACTTTCACAGGACAAGCTTCATTCTGAGGGCATAATTAAATTGCAAGACCCACAAAACTATTAACTGTAGGCTAAAAGTTAATATTGATTCCCATTTTAATAGAAAGTAGAAAGCTGCAGCTTTCTCTTCTTTGTTTAAATCGAAAACCACATATGGAACCACTTTGGGACCATGGGTCAGTGGCTCTTAAGCGCTACTGAAGCGTCCATCCGTTCAGTCCACACCAACTCTGACCTCTGGTATGGTCGTCACGCTTTGGAACCAGCTGTCCTGTCAGCAGCACAGGACCTGAGGTTCTGCAAGGACAGTAGCCGACCAAACTGTGTAACAGGCTGACTGAATACAAAAAAATCATTGAACAAAACTTATTTTTCGACTTAATTCAAGTAACAAGGTTATTACCACTTAGCTGTGATTCTCTTTACCTTTACAACCTCCCCCCTTGCCTCCACAGCATCCATTAAAAGACACCGATGCTCCAAAAAATAGGCTACGGTGTTTAAAATTAAGATTTATTCAAACAGTCAAATCAATCTATTAAACCTGTTTAGAACATTCCCGTCTCTGGGAGGCCGTTGCCATCTCTGCTAACAGGACAAATAGACATATAAACACATGTTAATGTATTCACTCATTCTCATATACCTCAATACGCGTGTACACACATAAAGGCACACAAGCACTTTAAACACAAATTGAACAATAACAGCCAAGGTGCACTTGCACAGAAACCTACAATTAGAAAGCCGGGCATAAGGAATACCAAACAGTCTAAATGGGACAAACGCAGACACAAGCCAACTAGTCTAGACAGCCCGTCTAATGGTGTGGATGAAGTCAGATGAAAGAGTCTATATGTATCAGTTAGTCTGTCCGTGTCTGCATTGATCACATAGCAGGCGGTTCAATACTCATCACTAACTTTCTCTTCTCTGCCTGTCTGTTTCCTTCTACTTCCTCTTTTGTTGCCTTCTCGCTGTTCAACCCCCCACCAATCACCGATCAATTGACAGCCACGAAGAGACAGAAGTGTTGTTTGCCATGTGTGTCTATGTGTGTGTGTGTGTGTGTGTGTGTGTGTGTGTGTGTGTGTGTGTGTGTGTGTGTGTGTAGTTGTGTAGAGTTTGTACAACACTATCCACGTATAGGACTGTAACCTGCATTCACAAGAACTCATTTTGTAAAATGTTCAATTTGTAAAAGAAACTATCAGTATTTGAGCGGTTGCTGTCGAACAAATGAATGAAATGACATTTACGAGTGGGTCTTTATTTTTTTATTATTATGTTTGTTTTCGAATCTAAAATAAATGTAGACCATTGGCAGTGTGTTTGCAGTGTATGTTACATATTTTACGAATATTAAAATACTGACATTCAAAAATGATCAGTGAGATTCAACAGGTCTTGTCTTCTTTTTAAACATATTTTACTGTACCTCATCTTTTGTAAAGCGCCTTGGAAGCTCTATTGTAATCTGCCTCTTTAAAAAAATATAAAAAAATACGGCCGGTAGGCTGCAACTTTCTTGTATGTATTTGTTGTACTTAAAAAAATAAATCTAGTTATTAACTACATCCTTCTTTTGCAGTTCAGCAGATGAGCAGTTTCGCTGGAACGCTCAAGGTAAAGTTACCTATGAATGTTTGTACACACACACACACACACACACACACACACACACACACACACACACACACACACACACACACACACACACACTCACACTCACACTCACACAGGTTGCAAGGTCTGACTCCAAACCTGTTTTCACTGTTGTCTAACTTAAAATCTACACTGGTCACACATACTGGCACTCTGCCTCGCATCTGATTGACACAGTGGGAAAATTCTGTGTCAAGGAACATTTTGAATTCACACCAGCGGCCCAGTAACGTATGGGCAGCAGCACCCACACACATACCTGAAGGATGAAAAGATGATTGCAAACACACACAGACACTCACACAGAGACATAAGCACACTCTCAAATACATATCAGAATGTTAAAGTGGTGCCAGAACAAGGCCACTGTTGGATTGTATAGTCAGTATTCATCTGCATAATTTCAAGACCACAAGCATGTGTTCTTCTCACTCACCTCCTGCTTCCATCCTCATCCTCTTTTCCCCTCACAGCTGATGGACACAAGGATATTGAGGACGAGCTGACCACTGGTTTGGAGTTGGTGGATTCCTGCATTCGCTCCCTCCAGGAATCAGGAATACTCGACAGTGGAGAACGTAAGTGTACTTATCAGCATCATTGTGTGTGTGTGTGTGAGTGTGTGTGTGTGTGTAATAAAGTGTAAATTTAGATTACAACTATTTCAATCCATTTTGTGGTATTGACTTGACTCAGACCATCTTAAAACTGCAAACCCAACAAAATAAAAATGTAAGTCTCAGCAACATCAAGGTACAAATGGAATTTAATTTGACTTTCAAATGTTTCGTCAATTTTGTTAAAGGATTTGATTCGTAGAGAAGGAATACATTGTTTACTTTGTTAACACATTATATATCAAAATCAAGGTCTACTCTGCTCAACTCTAGTGGGCACTTCAGCAAGGGTAAGCAAACCTTTTACTGCCTCAAAAGGAATATAGATCTCATTCTTAATTGTCATGCACAGTCTCTCCTTAAAAATATCGAGGCAATCTTAATAAAACCAACGCCTGTGGTTGGTTTAACTACGGAAGGATTATGGCATGTATTGTTTGGTAATTATATTTGTTTTCCTGAAAGGAAATGAGAAAATGTCCCCTTATTAGTCCCTTCGGCCATTTGATATCTGGCCTAAGTGCAGCAATTCCCCGTGTTAATATTTAGTTCCCGCTCAGATTTGATTTCTACTTACAATAAGCAAGTTGAGTCCAGGGAGGATTTTGCTCCAGATTAGACATTATAGTTAGATTAAGTAAATATTTCAAAATGTGAACATATTCTTCACACATTAACATTTAGAGCAAAGCATTTCCTCGCAGGGGAAGACTCCAGCTGTAATTTGGCACTGAGAGGTTAGCGTAGTTAATTATTAAATATAGCTGACTCCACAACCAGCGACATTGAGGCCTAATTCATAACTACACAGGGTCTTCTATAGGCCGATACAAATATCATTGCTCCTTTGATGTGGAGACAAACGGATCACGGCCAGGCAGAGGCCACACCATGATGCTCCTGGTTTTCTACCAACAACCGTCCAGCTCCAAGCGGCGTTTCCATCCTGTAGGCCTTGTATTCTGATAAATCAATTCAAACAGGGATTGAGGGGCTGCCCGTGTATGAGATCTGCTAAATGTGCTTGGCATTTTCTTTGCCGGTCATTGATTTTGGAACACTACATTCCCATTTCACTTATTGTCTGGTGACCTTTTTGATAGTTGACGTCGCTGTAATGGATGGCATTTTAACAACCAGCTCAGCCCATTTCTACTTGAAGAGTGTGCTCACATATTATTCTACTATTAGGATTGGCCAGCTAGTGTGGAGCACACGTGTTATACACTGTATAGCACATGCATCTGCTTATACAGTGCACACAGATTATGAGTTCACAATCGCTGGAGAAGAACAACAAATATTGGAATAATTACCTCAAGGATTACTGTTTGTCCTTTCGGTAAGAAAGAGGTTGCATGTTTAAGCTCATGTAGAACAGTGGGGAGATAATTTGATTGTTATCGTGTTTTTAAGAAAGTGCCTGATTACCCTGTCACTCCTGCTTTATCCCAGTCCAAATAGATGCCACTATCATTGTGAACACTCTTATTGTGGGTGCTCCATACCCAGTGTTTTTTTCCCATTTTGCAAATGGATTTCTACCAAAAGCACCACAATGTGTGGGTGCAGATACATTCAGCATAGCTATTTGTGTGTGTGTTTCCCCCCAAAATGGTAGCACTGCAAATAGCTTAGTGGTAAATACACAGCATAGTGACATGTTGTTGTCTTCAGTGAAAGGTGGCACAACATGGAGAGACTTTTTGCCTTCAGCTGATACTGTAGTTGGCGAGGTGTCACAACAGAGCCACAGCAATACACAGAAATAAGTGCTCAGAGTCACAAACAAGTTAATATCAATCTAATGTATTTCTCAAAGAAATGACTATGGGGCCTTGGTGTATTGTGCCATCTTAAAACCATTTTTAAAAAGGTACAACCCCCTGTGTGTTTATGTGGGAGGTCTGTGGGGGAATATAGAATGAACGAGAATACGATGCTCATAATTTGACTGAGCTGCTGGACGGAGACTCTGTGAGACTCAAACAGTGACTCGTGACAGTGGTTTTTCATTTCACCCTCTCACTCACACACCCATAATCCCACACATAAATAGTAAACACACATAGAGTACCGTAAAAGTCGGGTTACAAGCCGCTACTACCTTCGGTCAGTGTCCCCGTTAGCTCCCTGCTGTAGCCAGCTAGTGCTCCTGCTAGCGCTCCGCTGCTAGCTTGCTACACCACCGGAGGTAGAAGTGGCTTGTAACCTAATTTACGGTACTCACATATACACATGAGCTTTTCATGTACACACATGTACAAATGGGTTTTCATGTACACACATGTACACATGAGCTTTTCAATACAATAACAATTTCCCCATCGACCAGCCTAATGACTTTCCAATCGTCTGACCATACAACACGTCGCACGTCACACGTATGAACCTTGAAACTGACGCAGTTTTTTTGTCATGCAGCGCACACAATGTAACAAACACCAAGGCCGAGCAATGATATGAGTTCGGAAGCTCCCACTCACTCTGCGTAACTCAAAGTGCTGTTTAATAATTCATAAAAAGAAAGGGATGAATCGAGATGAGAAAAGACAAGTCTTTTGTGAAGGCAAGAAGCAGAGGAGTTGATCTTGGTTCACAGCGCACAGACTCCCAGGGAGAAAGGAATTCTGGGGGAAGAGAGAGCGAGAGAGGGGAAGAGAGATAGAGAGAGCAAGCAAACAGATAAGGGAGAATAATAATAGTGAGGGGGTCTTTGTTATATTGGGTGAAAAAAGAAACTAACATGCCAGTGAGCTCTGGGGAAGACACTTATTGAAGACTTAAAAGAACATATTCATGATATTTAGAAATCTGGAATTTGAAAAGTAGGAAAAATAAAAAACAGACATCTTAGTTTTGACTTCCTTGTACTTCATAACTGTAACTACACATATTCAAATGTGTATTCAGAGAGGGTAAAAATAGCAACTTAATGAAATATGTATACACTGTGAAGTAAACAGGTCACAGATCTAACTGCTTTTCAATAAAACCAAACCACGCGTACCGATAACCGGTAACGGCTCACACAAACGCCACTGGGTATCGAGTGGTTTCCAGCAGGTCCTTTGGGTTCAGCTCATCACTCCATACACAGAGAGAGAGAGAGAGAGAGAGAGAGAGAGAGAGAGAGAGAGAGAGAGTTCATCTAACAAACTGCCTCATGATGTTCTCATTCCCAATCAATATGAGCTTCATGTGCACAGCATGTGAAGGTGAGCTGAATGTACTCCAGCCAATGAGATTTATGAGGCCATATTCTAATATGCTGCAAAGATAATTTAAACAACAAAAGAAATGTTAAGTGACTCCTTCATAACAGAACTTCCTTATATCTCAGACAATGGGTCAAGTGAAGTTTTGCTCAAGTCGACACAACAAGGTAAAAATAAACATGTTTGGGGAGGTAGCAAATCCAGTTAGGAGTTCCATCTATTACAACTTTCCTCTTCTCAGCCCTCCTCCCACCATCCTCTCCATCTCCCTGCTTCTCCTGCTCCTCCTCCTCCTCCCATTCTCTCTTTTCCTCTGTTTCTCTTTCCCTCTGCTAATAAATTATGTATGCCATCTCCAACTCACGGAGTGCTGCACTGCTGCACTATCTGTTCTAAATTGCTGCTCTCTCTCTCTTCCCCATTTCACTCTTCGCCTCTCAATCGCTCCCCTTCACGCCCCCTCTCTTTCTCACTCTTAATCTCTCTCCTCACTCTCTCACTCTCACTATATATGGACGCGCGCACACACACACACAAACACACACACACACACACACACACACACACACCCATACACACACACACACACAAACTCAACTCAACCCCCACCAACAACCCAACCATACACCACTCCTGTCTCTCTCTATCGGTAGGACCGGCTCTTCTTTCCCAGAGTTCCTTGCAGCTCAACTCCACCCCGGAGGCTTCGCTCCAGTACTCTGCCAGCTACCATAGCAACCAGACCCTCGCCCTTAGCGACAGCATCTCCGCAGCAACTCCTCAGCGCAGCGGGCAGGTTGGAGGAGCCGTGCACAGCTACAACCAGGTAGGAGCGACTGCTGCACATAGATGATAATGAAGTGATGATGAAAAAGACATAACATTCTAACACTAAACTTAAGTGTCTGTTCTAAGAAAACTTTAAAGTACACTGATGGCCAGGGAGTTTAATAATTGGTGTCTTAGGAGTTTGACTCTGAAAGTAACTCACTTGAAGTGAATTATGCACTATTTATAGGTACATGCTGCATTGTGCCTTTGCTCATGGAAGGTATACCGAGAAAAAGTGTTGAGATGTACTGTGTATGGTGATTTTCAGATGCTTAGGTCCTCTGGTATTCTGTCACAAACTGAGCAAACATTGCCCTTCTTTTCCCTCTACCCTCTTTTTTATTGCACTGTCTTGCTCGGCGCTTCTCCAGCCACATGCAGCTCTCTCGCCAAACGTGGATTTGTTTGACATCACAGCTGGGTCCGGTTGATCAGTGTGTTTAAGTACATATTTATACAGAATCCCATTTTGTTAGCCTTACTGAAGTGGCTGAGTCACTTTAATTGGCTTTTAAAGCAATCCATTGCACATTTGTCTGTATTTGGGAGTAGGTGAGACACAAGGTGAGACACATTCCTCAAAGCTGTTTCAAGGGAAATCAGATTCTCATAGACCAAAATAAGGAGATGATTAAATGCACACAGAGAAATCTCTGCAAGTGTCTCGTTTATAAGGACTTGAGAAAGAAAGCTGAAGGAAAAGTCACATATTAATCACAGCAGTGTGCTGATGAAGAGAGAAAACCCACCTAATTACCTTCCACCCTACAGGAGACAATTATTTCCAATTTTCATGTCCTTAATATTTCAATGGTAATACACACAGATATGTGTACGTTTAAACAGAGACACACACACATATCTGCTTAAACAGTGAGCAGCTGCAGTGCTTCATTAAAATGTATTGCCAGTGTCTGGGGCAAATTATCCATTCGTGATAGATCGTTATAACATTAAAGTAAGAGTACATATTTAAGGTCAATAATTATAAACCAGATTATTATCTAACAAGGGTTATAGCTTTCTGCGAATACCTTTTTGTATCTTTGCAATACAATGCAAATGTTTTTGTGTTGCATTAGTTTTTGATTTGCTGTGTGTGTGTGTGTGTGTGTGTGTGTGTGTGTGTGTGTGTGTGTGTGTGTGTGTGTGTGTGTGTGTGTGTGTTCCTGTGTCTTTTGAAAGAGAAAGGTGAGGGATGTGATATTTGTCTTATACACATTCAATAATTCCCCCCAACAGTCCCAATACTCATTAAAGAGATGGTTTCAGAGAGAGCTCCCATCCCTTCCCTTGATAATTAAGAAATACTTGAGGCAAACAGCGAAAGATAGAAAAACGGATAGACGGGCAGATAAGGCAAAGGGAGTTTTTATTTTCTGTAGTCTAAATTCTGAATTATTTCTTGTCCTCTGCTCCCCTTGCATTGCAGTGTTCCCGTGCTCTTTTCTCTCCCCCCGTCTTTCCTCCATGTCCTCTCTGCTCACCATCTCTGTCTATGTGAGCATTAGTGTGTGTATGTGCATCCTCCTCTCTGATGTTTTGGGCTTGTCAGTGTAATGGGGCCAGTGTTGTCACCAGGGCTTGTTGCTCATGAATAGCTTTACGCAAGCCAGTGCTGACAGATAGACAGGTGCAGTTTGCATGCATGTGCAGTCCATGCAGGTTTTTTTTTTGTTAGTGTGCTTGCAGGCATGTGCACATGCATATGCACAAGACAAAACAAAAGTTTGCACAAGTGACTGTTTTGGGTAGAGTGAGAGGATAGCTGCTCTTTTTGGAGGGTATTTTTAACCCTGAGAGGACCTGCTTTAATATTGCATGGATACATGGCACCTGAAACATCCCAGTGTTTTACTGGAGGATAAGAGAAGCACAGCTGCAAGATGACATAGAAGGGGATGGAGAAAGTGCTCTCGCTCACACAGTCTGTCAGGCTTTCTATTTATTAGTGAACTCAGCCAACAAGTCATCTATACTCATCATTTATTTACTCGGTGAATCACCTCTTCATCAGTCAGAAGTCCATTTCTGTCTCACTTATAGCATATGCCTTCTCTAACACAATCACGTAAAAACAGCATTAATAGGGTTCTTAATCTCAGTTTTGTGGTCTGCATCTCATCAGCTTCAGATCTCTCATTTCGCTTCACAACCTACTAAACTAACACAGGGGACTTATAGAAGATGTTTATGGTGCACACTCTTCTGAATAGCAGCTCATAAGCCGTTTACTATTTCTCTCTGACTGTTTCTCGACACATTTGATAAAAAAAAAACCTTTTTAATTTGCTCTCAAATAAAAATATCAAGTGACAGTGTTTACATATCACACTGACATGTGCAATTTGCATAGGCTCCACTGACAGCTCAGATACTCGAGTATTTTTAAAGACTGCATCTAATAAGCAGTAGTTCCAGTAGCAACAATAGGTACAAGGAAACTACATTACATAGTGCAGTGCATTAACGAGACAACATTTTAGTCTTGCGTTTGTTAGTTAATTGAAAAAACTGCATCTAGCAGTGACCTCTTCCATTATTCCAAGTTAAAGATAATTTAAAGAGATACGGGGCTCAAGTTTAAGCTTTCCCTACAGATCATTCCAGGATAAAGGACCATAGTGGAACAGGCTAGTTTTGCCTGCCTCTGTACTAATGTACTTTAAACTGAAGCCATGTGATAAGATTGTGAATGCTTTGCAAGCTAAAAAACATCCAGCTTAAGTAAGCAACACATTTGCACTGAGAGGATTGTAAAGACTAAAATGTGCCACTGTTTTACAGCATTTACAGCAGTTTCAGTGCTGCTATTTACATATACGTATGTCATAAGTCTTGGTAACTCCAGCTTTTCTCATTTCTAGAGGAAAGATGAAATCTAGAGAATACTATTTGGCTGACGGCTGAGACGCTGGCGCTGAGCTGCAAGGCTGGATTGACAGCCAGGAGCTAAACTGCATTGCTTGAAAAGCTGGAAGCTGGACTGTAATGCTTCATGTATTGCTGGGAGCTGAACAGCATTGCTTGATAAATGGCAAGGACCTAAACGACATTGTTGGCTTAACTGTCTCTGAAGGGGCAGCCGGAGTAGTAGGGAGAGTTGGGAAATAGGAAATAGATAAATGGGGCAAAATATAGTGTAAGCATACTGTATATAAGATGTGGACAAGAGACACAATGACGTCACCCATTGGTTTGTGGACTGAAGTTTTTAAGCCTTGAGTTAGACATTTTGGCTGTTGCCATCTTGTTTTTTTTGCAACATGAGAGGATGGAGCTAAGTACAACCGAACACTGAATAAGATATATTTTAGGCAAAACGGTTACAATTAACTTTCATTTTCTCATTGATTTCTTTACTAGCAGACTTTTTTGCACCCAGAGGAGTCGCCCCCTGCTGGCCATTAGAAATAATGCAAGTTTGAGGCATTTCCCCAGGAGGTTGCCGCCCTGAGTCCAAGCAATGAAGGGGGTTGAAATGAGAGGTATAGTTAGAATATGCATACATCATCAACTGAGGTCTAAGCTCTATGTACGAAGTGTAATAAGGAGTTAAATTGTGTATGTGTATGGATCCCACATATTTGGCTCGAGTGGGTGGTTTTAACTTTGCTGAGGGTGAGATCGTGCGGTCACGAAATGCTGGTCCTGTGATTTGGCAAGCATAGACCGAACAGCATGTGTGAAAGTATTTTTAAGTACTCTTTTATTAAAAACGCGAATATCACTATATGTTATTGACATAATTGTTGACATAATATTGCGGTTGCAGGCAGGAGCGGACACACACGCTGAGGTAGCGGGTGGAAATGGTCAGAAATGCAGCAAGAGCAGGATTAAGAAAACAGTCAGCCTACACAGGGCTCTAGTGCACCCACAGCTGATTTTAAATAGGACCTGAATTTGAACCAGTTGCTGTTAGTTTATACTTTTTCACTGACTTCATGGCCACATATTTTGACTGTGACATTGATTCCGCCAGTATATTTACATCAAGGGTTTTCGGTTTGAGAGTAAAATTCAGCCCATCCTTTGTAGTTGAGCCACGTAAAGTTCCAGCTTCCATCAGCATTTACTTATTGTGTGTTGAGATCAGGCTGTAGCCAGAAACTCAAGGTTGTACCCTTTTATAAGCGCCTCCAGTCAGCATGTTTCTGAGTCAACAACATGTAAGATGATACATGGAAACTACCAGAGCACGCTGTGTTTTTTACCTGTTCCTCGTTTTACCAATGGTCTATTCTCTCAGTCGTTTTTGGTGTCTCCCTGTCTCTGGTACTCTACCTGCCTCCATAAACTGTGTGTCAGGTTTTTTGAAAGAGACCGCTAATCCACTCAGCCAGAGATAAATCAGTTTACATGACCCCTCTGCAAACAAAGCAGTGCTGAAACCAAAGGCCTGTTGTCTTCCGCAGACACGCTTTAGCTCCTCACAAAGCAGGAAAATATAACCAGAACCCGCCATTCAGAACATAATTGGAGATGGTGTGCCTCCGTGTTTATTGCTTTATTTATCCAGGGGAGGTTTGCTGAGTAGGCGTGCTATTTCTTTCTACCAGTCTTTCTGCGCAATTATACAGCTACACATCAGATACACATCTGGAACCTGTTGCGTACAAATGTATAGCCTCATACTCCAGATTGTTGATATGTGTGCGTCGGTATGTTGTCAAACACTGGTTAGTGGATGATCATATGTTTGGGGTGATTTACATTTTTAAGTGTGTGTTTGCATCTGTATTTACAGTGTTTAAGTGTGTCTCTGGCTTGTTATACAACTTCACAGTCAGATGTGAACAACAGATACAGTCAGACACTGTGGCAGTACATGGATATGTGTTAGTCTCTCCTGATGTGTGACATTTAAAGTATTCCTCATGTTCATTTTAAGAAACAAAAGGTTTGAGCACTTCAAGTTGTCTGCCTGTGCAGTATGGAAAAAGCTCAAAGGTGACTCAGTGACTGTGCTGGCATAATGTGGCCTTTGTCCAACTGCAGCCATGTCCGGCTGCTATGAGGCTTGGACGGTATTACGGTATACTATGGAATTTAGGAATTCTGCAGTATTTGTTTCAATACCGTCATAAATACAGCCGCTCCATTTTCTATCGTATTATAAATAATGCGTGCCAGTAGAGGTCGGTGGGCTAGCTTCTATGGTTGACCAGCTATTCTCATTTTAGTGACAAGCCTCCCCTCTCTCCTCTCCAATTTACAGCTTTAAGCATCAACATAAGGCTAAATGAGGCTCAGTGGAGCACTGGCATCTGCTCTCCCCGACTGCCTCTGGAGACTAAGGAGGATATATTAGGATGGACCAGTATGTGACGTGTGGTAGAAAGGCTTCTCATGCTCTAACTTTGCCACACACACCGGCACAACTTGTTGTCAATCAGAAATGAATTGCATTTTTCAGTCAAAACTATAGGTTGCAGGACTGTTTTTTTTCCCGCTGTCCTCCTTTGAATTGGGCTCAAGATTTTCTGATTTACACTGTATAATATTAATAGCTTTATAGATGTTACTATTCAAGCAATTTTATAACAAATGTCTGTCTCTGTTTGTTTTGTCTGACTTTGATAAACACTTAAGTTATTTTAAGTATTGAATGTTGTGGTTTACGAGATGAACGAAGATAAATAATACGACATGAATACACGATGGACTGTGTAATGGTTCCCTCCACTTTGAGTAGGTGGTGCAACAAAGCTTTATGAGAAATTATTTCACTCAGCTGAACTCCGAGGACTTCATTGCCTGTCTCTATGAGTCTGTTTGAATCACCCTCTTATTTCTGTGGGGATTTCATTAATAGCTCCTCAAAGGCTTGACTGTACTCATTGTGCATGAAAAAAGTTGTTGATGGCCAATGCTCTTTATTCTTTTTTATCCAGTTTTTCTTAACTCTGTCTCTCCCTTTCCCTCCTCCCAACTCCTCCCTCCACCACTAATCACTCCCTCTATGCATCCCTTGTTCCCTGTCATGCCTCTTCTTCCATCTCTTGCTCTGTTACCCCACATCCCCTCAGGTGACATCTAGTCGTGCCGCCCAGCAGCAGCAATCACAAACTGGGGCAGGGTCAGGTAAGAACTCACCTCTCCTTCTCTTCCCCACTCCTCTCTCTTTCCCTTCATGGAGATGCTTTGTCTTCAAGATAAATTAATCTAACATAGCATGAAGCACTGTGAATACACAGAGCTGACATTTGGAGACGCTGACAGACATGCATGAGAATTGGAACAAAAGAACTCGCCTCTAGCAGAAGGTTTTTTTAGAGCCTGCAGAATGTATGATTCTCTCTCAGGGTAGGGATCCAGATCTGATGATACTACCACAAAGTCGATCATTGATCTTTGGCCCAAGGCGTCGACCAAGTACACTTAAGAATCCCCCGATGATCAAAACATGGTATTTGTTATGGCACAGAAGTCCAATAACAAAGCAGCACTCGGGCAGACCATTTCTCCCGGTCACCCGTCCTCCTGGTTTCTCTATTGTTGTCCATGTGAATATTGAAGTCCCCCAGCAGAACTATAGAGGCAACATTATTTTCAAGATCGCCACCCAGTCCACGACAATCTAACTCCTATTGGGTTGTTCTCTCCCTTTCCATGTTCTCCAGGTATCTACTACTCCAGCTCCACCTTACCCACCCAGCGTGTCAGTTCCCCTCTCTCTGGAGGAGGAGGCTCAGGAACCGGTTCCCCAGGTAAACTCCAACGGCTGGGATCAGCCTCCGACGCACCGGGGTACTCTACCACTCAGCGCCTGCCTTCCTCCTCCTCTCCCAGCAAACAGTCTCCTGGTACTCGACTGGCCAAGTCATACAGGTAGACAGCCACAGTGACTGAGACATTGATATTTATTTTGATGTTTTGGTGTTGATGCTGATATATGATAGGGCTCCATAGTGTTTGAAGGTGGATAAAGGTGGTGGGATTTGAAATAATTACTGTATTTAACGCATCGGTCACATTCATAGGTTTTACAAACAGTATGAGAGGAGAGATAAATACACAACGAGTGACTGTGATTTAATAGAATGGAATGGAATGGGAAATTACCTTTGGAGTGTCTTTCGGCATGCAGTGAATATAAAATACTCACATACAAGCACTGTTTTTTTACAGTATATGTAAAAATTAACGAATCATTTCAAGTCATTCTTTTTCATACAAATTATGACTCTTTGCCCATTTGTCTTCCAGCAGCACGGTTGCTGTGACAACAGCAGGAGGGGGCGGGTCTCCCCTGAGGGTCGCATCTCCTCCCAACTCCACAGCAGCAGGGGGAGGGGCCGGCTCATCATCGTCCCCTCTTCACCAGGTACCGGATGTTACAGTCTTATGCATGCAGAGAGGGAAAGCATTTTGCTACCAGAGTTTTACGTGACAAACTGTGTTATGTGCGTAGTATAGATAGTACATGGCAATGAATGAAACCAAGGCAACTGCAACAGTAATGGAGCTAATATAATAATAATAGTTCTACTATTAATAACTTTAAACTTTCCACACAAGAGCTGTCGCTCAAAGTGATAAAAAAACAAAACAAGAACAATACAAATTAAAAATTATTCTCGAGAGCCAAATGCACAAGTTTGCTGCAATTTTGCAGGCATCAGGAACATTTCCAGTTTCAATTGATGCGTGATATTATCTCTGAAAGAGTTAAAAACTCAATAATTTCTTTAGGTTGACTAGTTGCAAAGATTTGTACCAATTTCTGCCCTAGTAGAAGATACACAATTGGAAAATGTCACGGCAAATTCCTTACATGTTGCAGGAGTTGCTTGACTGAGAAGGTCACAGACTGGGCCGGGACTCAACCATCGATTCACAGTTGTAAACGGTGTTCTGGAGTTGCAGCACCTTCTGTTATCACCCTGGAGAAATACGCTCTTCTCGCAGAGCGTAAAGCAGTGTTTAAAGAGGCTATTTTATCCTTGAACATATTGTAGGGGACTACTGGTTTAGATTTCCGCCCTTATGCTTGTGATCCAAGGGGATATATTATGAGATTTCTGTTTCACCTTTAACAGGGCCACACTGTTTAGAATGTTAATTAAGGTGATATTAAATTAATCAACTATCTCCTTCTATGCCATTTCTACCAGGTAGATAAGAGTGGCGTGTCAATTACAAACTCTGTTTCTCAAAGTCAGTCAGAGTACAATCGATTTTTATAAAAGATAGCTGAATATAAATGTCTCACCCTTTTGAGAGCATGACAAGGATCTTGTGTGCTCACATAACCTTCTCCCTTCTTCTGTGCAGTAAATGTTGATGTTTCCTCTTGCCACTCTAGGTTAAATATTATCCTGACCGGGTTTGATAATTACTGTCATAGGTATCATATTGTTTGGAGGGATTTGTGTATTTGACTTAATTTACATGTATTTTCTGGTTTTCTACAAGTTTCAAGTTTTTAATTAGAGAGCAAGATATTCTACAGACAGTATATTTAGGAAGTAATTTGACAGTGGCTAATATAAGCAGCACAAAAGTACAACGACTATATTTCAGTGAACATTATTTACAGTGCTAAGGCCCAGTATTGGTATTCCTTGAACAATATTTGACAGTCGTACCATTCTATGTAAGTATGATATTGTGTAGTCATACTATTAATTGATGCTAAGCGTCTGGGTGTTAGATCGAAGATTATTTAATTTTGTACTTTGTCAGATCTTTAATCATGACAAAGAACGGCGTGCTGCACCTCCAGAGCTATTACGATTGAGTCAGATCTTCAAGCAAAAATCTATCCATGTCAATTTTACTTCATCAAATGGGTAATCTTCAAATAGCACCTTATCTAAACCCTGTAGTCGATGGTAAATGTGTTGGAGGCCTATGTTCAATATCACACACTTTAGCGTCATGAAAAGTATTTTGTACATTACATTCTTAACTCTAAGTAATGACATGGTTCACACATTTAAATTCATAAGACCATTTTACAAAAGTTTCTTACTTGGATAAGGAAAAAAAATTGGCGAAGTGAACAAAAAAACTAAACAGGTAGAAGCTCTTTCTATCTGAACCATGCAAATCAAAACAAGTCAGCCACATTAACTTGTTTGTTGTTGTCGTTGCAGATGAGTTCGGGCATAGGGAGCTATGCCACTCTGTCTCCCAAGCGACTGGCAGCTCACCACGCTTCTGACCAGTACAAGATCGCCCACGAGCTCTACGCTACTGCGACACTGCAGAGGCCTGGCAGTCTGGCAGGTGGGAGTTCACACACTCATGCAGTCTCACATCCACGTGCACTAAAACCCAAACATGTGTATAACTCCACCACTGGACTTTTGTAACCTTACGCTGTGTCTTACTGATTATGCTGCTCTTAAACCAACTGTACTAGCCTCACAATATAAATATATCTTTGAGGGCGGCTGTGCGTTACATTTTCAATGCATCTCATGGCCATTCTAAGAAAGTCAAGTTCTTCATTCAAGTCTTCATTCAAGTCTTTTATATATCACAGCACTTGTACATACTTCACGAGAGGCGTGGGAGCTTCTATGTGGCTGCCCTTTACAAAGAAGAACTTCAAAATGAATGCACTAGCTGTTCTGCAGTTTCATTTGTGTACTTTGAACTGCTTATGAACAGGCTCTGTCTGGTAGACAGAGACCTGCTTCGAGTAGATTAAAGTGATGCTGATTCTAATTGTGTTGTCGAATAAGATCTATTTACCGTGTCTGGGAGCTGAATGTATTAGGATGACACTGGTCTCTCACTACAAGCGGCAACAGACTTTTATTTGCCCCTGCAGCTGCATTGACAAGTTAATGGCTTTCTCTCTTCACTCTACAAAATTGAGTTGGCTGGATATCAAACTGAAAATAAAAATGTGTTGTGGAAACTTTTAATGGTCCAGTGTGTAAGATTGTATTTGAGGTTGTCTGTGTGTGCCTGTTTGAATGAAATATGTTTAGATAATCCATTGTTTCAAGGACTTTTAATTCTCAAGGCTTGTATTACAAGTGACATTCAGACTAAAAGTAGTTTTTCAGTAGATAGCCTCCCTTTTTTCATTTGGCATGTAATTACACAATCATTCATTCATGATTACAACGTCATGTAACAGCAGACAAATGTCTGTGTTACTAGTCTCAGTAATACTTTAAGGGATTTTACCAATTTTGGAAATCTGTTGATTTCTATTTATTCTTTTTTCTTCTTCTGCAATGTATATATGAACATTCTGTGAGCTTAGCATACTACATATATTCACCATTTTCATGTTTTCACTATTACAGCATCCTTTGCCACAGGTTTATTCATTTTTTTTAGATCAAGTGTTTTCAATTTTTCATGCGACTTTAAATATTTATTTGACGAGATTAATCCCGATTACACCAGGTGGTAGTGTTATGAAGCTCTGGCATGAGTTAAGTGATGATTCCTTTAAACTTGGAGGTATATTGATGAAGAATGACCTTCATGCTTTAGCCTGAGGGCATACCTGTGATCTTGAAGCAACGCCTGTGGTTTCGTCTCTTCTGAAGACTTTAAATGAAGAAGAAAGAAAAGGAACAGGAATGAGTACCCATGGAAAAGATAAGATCTGCTGTCACTATAAATAACAGACCCATTTTCATCAGAATTTGCTTTCATGTGCTTGGACTACCATGTTGTGGATGGTTGTATAAGAACAATTTGAAGGCAATTTGTCAATCCAGGAAATGCAATATATTTACTTTCAAATACTTCAGTAATACGTCTGTAATTTCTGGTACTCGCCATATTTCCCAAATCCTACCAACTAAAGAAATATTCCAAGAATTATTTGTCGGTACTTTGAGTCAGAGGTGAGCTTATTCTCAGTGGGCAACATCCTCCTGGTAAAAGCACAGGAGAGTTCATGTGAGTGTCCTGTTTGGAGAGGCACTTAACAGCTCTGTAGCACATACTCTACAGTGGAGTTAAGCTGCGGAAAACAGAAATCGCCTAAAAAAAGAAATGTCCTCTCTGTGCTTCCTCCATGAAGGGCCTGAGTGATACAGTCCATTGTTTCTAAATTTTGCAATAGTGACACAATAGCACAACATTAAATAGAAAAGAAGATATCGAAGCAACATAATTAAAAGTTGTTTTTGATTTGATCGGTCTAGTGGGCAGCTGCGGGCGGCTGTAGCTCAGGGGGATGAGTGGTCGTCCTGCAACCACAAGGTAGCCGGCTCGATCCCCAGTCTCCCCATAGTTCGCATGTCGAAGTGTCCCTGAGCAAGACACCAAATCCTAAATTGCTCCCCGGGCGCCTCAATAGGTGCAGCCCACCGCTCCCTGAAACACAAAGGATGGGTCAAATGCAGAGAATACATTTCCCCACTGTGGGACTAATAAGGGACTATTCAATTGTTGGACGTATATGATGATTTCCTGGTAGAATCACAGTAGGTACTGTATATGACAGGGCAATATTGAAATATTGCAGGTGTGACATTTAGTTTACTTTCTCGTTAACTACACAAAGCATCAAGGGACCAGAGTTTTTTTTTTTTACATTTTGTTATCCTTTTGAAATATTTTACAGAATGAAACATCATGGGCGGACGTCTGTCTATTTTTTTCTCTGTCTGCATCATTCTATCTTCTCTTCTTAAAGTTCCCTCTGCCTTTGAAAGAAAGAGGTCAGTACATCTACGACTGGGCCCTTGTGAGTTAAGAAAAATAAATGAATAAAGGAATAAAACCGACTCCCCAAGACTTCAAAGATGAAAGGGAGGAAGGAAGAGAGAGAGAGAGCTGGTATGAGTCATGCCGTTAATGGGTGTGTCCACGACTCTAATTAGCACTCCTTCATGAATATGCTGACCATCTCTGCCTCTTTCTTGCTTTGCTTTCCTCTATCTGTCCGAATTCACCTAATTTCAATTGAGCTCAATGGGTGTTGTAGCATCCAAAATGTCCATCCATTTCTGTAATTTAGTCAAATTCTCTCCATCTTTTTCTCACTCCCTTATGCCGACTCTGTCTTCATCGTTCTGTGTGCCTTCTCTGCTGCTGGCTAGCAGGCAACAGCCTACCTTTTCATTAGCAAGTATGTTAACCTCCCTGTTGATAGGAGGACACAGCACACAAAACGCAATAGCCTCTTTGCCAGAGTCATGCTCATAATGAGGCTCACCGCTGCTTTTTTCATTTTCCACCGTGTACAAGTGCAGGCCAGCTTTTATTCATCCTCAAAGGTGTTTGCACCAACTTATCGCAGGCTGTTCGATAAAGGAGGTTTAGGGTAACATATTCCTGCTGCGTATTTCTGTTTGAGTATTCATTGTGATTCAGCTTTAAAATACTCTCTTGGACTTGTCTGCTTTCTTGGACAGTCAAAACAAGAAATAGACACAGATCCTAAGCTGCAACGAAAACTAGAGCATGGCTACATGGTACTGTATGCATTTGATCCTACGCTGAGATGACTAAATGCCTCACATGCATTGCTTTCTGATATGATCTGAAGGCTTGTGAGGTTAAGTTGATGGTGGATACACGCGGACATCTCAATCGAGTCTCTCATCCCCCTTCTTCCGCTGGAAAATGCTTAGCACGTGACTTGCCGTCGATTGAGGGCTAATGCGATATGATACAACCTCAGCTCGGCCGAACGATCTCCCTTTCCCTCAGTCACAGCTGTGTATATATGAGTATGTGCACATCTTTTCACTGCTATGTCACCACCGCCCTGCTAACTCATTGTCCTATTCCCCCAGTCCCCTCCTTTTCTTCTCCTTCCTAATTTTAATTTAGCTCCGTATTTTCAGAGGGAGGCCTTGCAATTGTTCTGCTGTGTAATGAACAAATGCCTGCTGTCAATGTCTTCCTTGCCCCGTGTCTGTGGGAATCTTGCCAGACATGGAGCAAGAGGGGGGACACTACATCTCATTATTTTATAGCTGACGACCAGCAATGTGTTCCTTGGAGATTAAAAAAATGAAATACAGATGCATCCCTTTCTCTTGATCTTCTTTCTCTGCCTCTCTCTATATCTGCCTATTTCTTCCTATCTCATCTGTTGCTCTCCACGTCTCTTCTCTACTTCGACTTGGTGCATCACCAACTCACCACTTGCCCTACCCCTAAAACAAACACACACATCTCCCTTCTCTGTGCACCATATAAATAGTGCGCTGTCTGTCACTTGGTGCCTTGTAACACTCACTCTATACAAGCTAAAACAAAATGCTCTGGGGTGAGAATGGACTGGTCTAAAGACAGAGGGGAGTGCGGTTTTCAGTTGCTTCCCTCACATCAATACTGTCACAGTCAGTCTTGTGACTGTCTTCTCCACACATGTTCCTTTTCTTTTTTCTTGTCTCTCTTGTGTGCTACATTCACTTGTCCTTAAGTATTTCTTTATCCACTGTATACCTTGTTTCTATATACCCTCTCCATTCTCTGTGGTTCCTATCACTGCCTTCCCATTACACATTCTTTCCATTTTGTGCATGAAATTGCAACCCCCCTTCCCGCCCACTATTTATTTCCTTAATCTTTCCTGACCTCTTTAAAATCCATCTGTTTAATTCCCGTGCACAAGCCTTCCTTACCTCCTGTGTATTTGCATCCTCTTGCATTTTGCCTCTCCCTCATTTTATCCTCCTTCTTTCATGCTCTCTACCTATCCTCCTTACATATGTTCTCTCTCTCTCTCTCTTTTCTCCAGGCTCTCGTGGCTCCTACAGTAGTCAGCACAGTCAGGAGCCCCTTCGGCCCTTGGGGTCCCCAGAGCACCACATTGATCCCATCTATGAAGAACGTGTCTACCACAACAAGGGCCCCATGAGGAGCCTTAGCCAGAGCCAGGGGTCGGACACAGGCCCCTATCGCAACAACACCGGTAAGGCTGTCCCAGTGTTTGTATAATTTATTCGTTTTTTTTTATTCATTTCATATGTGTGTGTTTGAAACAAAACATGTATCCTACAACTTCTCAGTATCTTAAGACTTAAAGGCATCGTCTTGACCAGTGTCCTTGATCAGCTGTGGTAAAGACCTCCTTCCCTGCAGACACTGTAGGAAGTCAACAAGCTCTGACTTGAATCTGACTTTATGGAAACTTAATAATGGAGCTGGGACAAACTTGTCTGAAGGGGCAAATTATATGTTCATTCAGAGCTAAACTTACATCCGTTTACATCATTTTGTCAATCAGCCACACAGCACGCATTCATCCCATGTTACTTGATGCTCGCTTACCCAATGTCAGGTATAAATGATATACAGATGCAACAACACACATCAGGACATTTCTTTCCCCCACATGACTCGAATGTTGCAGCCTTTTTTCAGTTTTCTTCATGCTGTGTAGTTACTCGTGCACATTTCCAGCAACTGCATGCAACACAGGGGCAACACAGGGGCAAATGGAGAAAGTACAAAAGAGAGAATAAAGCCATCGACAACCCCTTTGTTGTACGTTTCTTTTCTTCCAGTCGGGAATGAAGCACAGTTGGGCATATTTTCTATCAAAGTCACACAGTCACACACAATCATTCGCACCCGCTCTCGCCGTAACTCTATTGTTGCCGGCAATGTGTTTTTAATAGGGCCTCATTGAGTTTATCTCAATGTGGGTTTAGGTACGCCATGTTAATCCCATTACCGTATCATACCCACATGAAAACACCCAAGTCGGTCACGCCACGCTCACAGCTCCCTCGATGTCATTAACCAGCCTAGCCTTAATAGCTATCATTAGCATTTGGGTCAGAATCATAGCAGTAAATATGCCACTCTAGACCAGCGTTTGAGTTGATCAGTTTGACTCACTTGAGAGGAATCAGAGTCGACATTAAAGACAGAGTAGTAGCGTTTGAAGCACAATTCAGTGCTCTGAAAAATGTCAGAGAAATCCTGAACAATTCAGACATCTTTGCTAGCAGGAATTAATTAAATAAGTGCTCTTCAGAAGTGTACAGAGAGAATCCACTGCTATCTATAATTTACTGTGCCTTGTATTTGTAGTTTCAATAGATGGGTATGAGAAAGGGAATTTGTACCGCAGCTACAAAAATCAATAGACTGTGGATTAGACTGTGTACATTTAATTGCAACGCTTGAGGTTTACAATACGCTTCTCCTATGCTACAGTATTTTAATTGTCACTTGTTGTTTGAACTAAATCCTCCGTCAGAGTATATTTCCCCCTTTGTGTTCCTTGCCCATGTAGTAAATCCACACACCGAAGATGAACCGCACCTTGAAGTCACTGAGCCATTGAATTAAGGCTTGGCCTCAGCGCAGCATGTTTTAAAAGGCATGTTAATAGTCTGTGTATGGACTAGGAGGTTGTCTAATACGGGTTCATAATAGCACAGAGTGATAGCACATAGTGAACCGATACGGGCTGTGCTGACATGGTGAGCGGTAAGTCATTAATTATGTCATGGCGCCTTTTCTTAGCAATGGCAGGCTCACATTATTGGTTCATTAAACTGGCATGAATCAATGTAATTAATGCTATAAGTCATTCCTGCGGTGGAACAAGAATGGAGACTTTTGCGTGTGTATTTCAAACCAAAATTTGTAGTTAGTGGGTTTATATATACGGTGCAGTGTCAGGCTAATTCAAGGCCAATTTAAACAAGGCACTTTACAGTCAAATGAAGCTCACAGTATTCATTTAGAGCGTGAGCCACCACAGTACTTAACTGGACACTTAACTATGAAGAGGAGCCACACGATACAACAGAAGCCATTTAAGTGAATATGATTGTTCATGCACTGTTTTTATAGTTTCCTGACCCAATTGAGGACAGAGAGACATGTGGAAGGAAATAGGAAGCAAAAAAGGACATGAAAAAGAAGCAAGTTAAGCAGACACATCCACTTCAGATTGAATCAACATTCGTTTGTAAAGGTCAACCAGATTGTGAATGTTGTGTTTTACATTGTTTTTGCTCAATCACTTACCCTCAATACACATTAACGGCAATTGTTATTAAAGTGAGACGCATTATTTTCTATTGTGAGGAAAGTGTCTGCCCTCAGCCTCCTTCCCACCATGTAGTAAGAACCCCAGCAGACCTGTCGTCTTTGGGAAGTCTGCTGGCATTTTTATTGCAGCGGAGTGGACAGCAGTTTGACAACACACTTGACAATTCAGTCAGGTCCAGTTTAGAACACTGTCAATTGGTTAACCTGTCTGTCTGCCCTGTTTCCATTCCTCCCTACTCTTCACAGCTCAGTTCATTTCTAAGTTAATTATTCACCTGCAGCCTGTGTTATATCGACAGTATTGTCACCACAACTACAGTAAATTCAACTGAGATAATCAAAAAAGATTTCTATTGAAAATCTGCTCCACCTGTTTGACTGTGTGTATGTCTATATCTGGCCACACCTCTCTCTCTCTCATATACTGTACACACACCCTTCTTCAGTTACCGTATTCTCACTAACTGTCTTAACCTCTTCATCCTCTTTTCCTATCTACCCAGCACATCCACACATCAACGCACAGAACCATATTATTGTGCAAGTATGAGTGTGTATCTGGATTTTTTGCACTATGCATGTGTGTTGGCAGCGAGCAACGTTTCATTCTCGGATTAAACCAGGCCAGCGCCCCAGAGGACTGCAGGTTAATGTGGCCTATTTTGAGAGATTATTCCTGCATAGTCACAGCATCTCAAACACACACTTCCATACACATGCATTCTGCTACGAAGATGAATCACAGCATGAAGAAAAAAGCCTCAGGATGTGGTTTACACATTTGTTTATTTTTTTCCAAAAAGACATTGTGTGTTTTTTAAATCAGCCTGCAGTTTGTCACGTTGCTTTTGACTTCTTTTTTACATCCTCCCTGTTTCAGTAATGCTCTCTCTATTCTCTTTAGTGACCTCTCTTTCCTTCTGCTTCTTACTATTTTCTTCTTATTTTCATCTGTATTTCTACCCTTCTCTTTCTTTTGTTGTTTCTCTCCTTTATTTCACCTGGTCTACTTATTTAGACAGCAAGCTCCTTGCTTGCTCCCTTTTTCCTTCTGCCCGTGATCTTACGTTTTTGCCTTTCTACCCTCCCTCCTTGTTTCATCAAAGCTATCTTGGTCTGTATTAATGACTCTAACCACTGGGAATAGCATCAGCTCTGAATGGATGTGACACTTTTTCTCTTTAATGGCTCATCATCAGACCTGCATGTAGCTCAGGTAGTGACGGAGAGAATGGCTAGATTCATTGCCACGACTATTTGTTAGGTGCATCTAGTAGCCAGGTTGAGCTATTGCTGTTGATAAGGGCTGTTATGTAGTTTAACATTGCTCTCTCCAGTATCTGTGAAAGGAGACAGACATAAATTCTTTAACAACCATTAATCACTGACACGCGGTTAAAAACAAGGTTATATTTTCTCAGCCATTAACAGAACCAGATAAGCATATGATGCAGAGTGCCATGAGAGCAATTGGGGAATTGCATTTTCAGTCAGACTTTCTACGCATTTTTGGAAACACTACTCTGGTCAGTCCTGTAGTTTTATGTGAGTGTTTATATCTTATCACATGCCAACCAGACAGCACCAGGGACAGTGTTTTATTCTGCATCAACTCCAAGAGCTATCCAGATGAATAGCCTCTTCTTGGATATTCTCAACTTTAAACCATTCTTAAGAGTCCAGAGGCTGATTTAAAATAGTTTTTGTGTGTGTGAATTATTGGTATAATCTTTGATGTTTGGGCATATCTCTTCGGTCTGATGCAGCTCAGCCTCTACCACGGTGTCTATAGCCTGGTTTTTCTGAATCCTCTTCTAAATGAGGATGGCTGTTGATTTTTGCAGATGAATAATTACTCTCTGGTCACATTTAACTGCAATTAAATACATGCAGTTCCCAAGACAAGGGATCAATTTATGCAAGTGCAGGGGTGTGTGTGTGTGTGTGTGTGTGTGTGTGTGTGTGCGTGTGCGCGTGTGTGCGCGTGTGTTTGTGTGTGCACATGTGCGTGTGTGTGTTATGTTTCTCGAAACCATAGCAGGATTATTTTTGCTTAAAATTGCAGCTCTTTAGCACCGGCTCTTTTTGCCAGTGTGAATGAGCACACGTACGGTACACGTGCACATTAAAAAGGAGAAGATGAAATATGAGGAAGGCTTTGCGTCAAACCATTAAACCAATCTGCTTTCCCCTTTTAAATCTGCTGTGTTCCTTCTGTAATGAGATCTGACATCCTAATGAGGTGGACAGAGCACAGAGTGTGATGGAGGAGAGAGATGAGAGAGAGAAACAAACCCAAGAGAGGAGGTAAAGACGAAGACGACGGTCGAGGTGAAGCAGTTGTTGTGCTTCTTCTGACCAGTAGGCAGGAGAAGTTCAGGGCACTGGAGAAATTCACCGATCCTTGAAATGAAAGAAGCACATGTGACGCTAAATATAGTCACTTAGACTGTGTTTCTTCATTGATGCAGATATCGTTGATCGATCTTTTTGACTTACAATCTCAAAGATCTGTGTCTCATTCCCGTTTCTTTCCCCTATATGGTCGGAACTCTTTTATTGCAGGTATGTCTTAAGATCTTACGTCCCAGAGATCTAGACAATATCCTCACTTTTGATTGTTCCATGAAATGTCACCACAGACACCCAGGGCTTTCATTAGCGCTTAAGGGCAGAACGAGTAGCATGGAGAAGTGACCAGTCTCAGTAGACCTACATCTCCAGTTCTGTATCCGTTACTATAGGGGACTAAAGCACTGCAGCATTGTAGGACCTCTAGTGTGTCACTCACCAGGGTCTGTCTGTCGGCAGGTTAGATTAGATTTGTTTGGCCAGGATCAATTTCAGCTTGGCCTCTGATCCTGCTGAGCTTTTAATGAACCTACTGTCTTTTAAACACCAGCAGTAACACCTTTACTCCACTGGGAAAACAGCCACGCTGGTTAAATGTCCAGTATATGACTAATCTTAAATCAGTTTGATGTTAAAATAAATTAAAAAAAAGAAAGGATGAAAGGAAATTAAAGGGGACTAAGGAAGGAGGGGTGGAAGGAAACGTAATTTGATTTATTCCTCTGCATATTCATGTGTGTATGAATGTGATTTGTCTCTGCTGTAGTCTGTTTTTTAACAGAAGGACTGAAGTGTGACAGGCAATTCAACTCTGACCTACAGTACTGTTCAAACCTCTTGTGGACAACAACTCAATTTCTAAATTTAATCCAGGTTACTTATGTTGTGGCTTAAACTTGTACAGTATTTACAGTGAGTTCTTGCTGAGGCGTCAGAAAGCTTTAATTACCAGCTCAAAGCATCTGACTTACTCTACAGATCAGCACAAATTCTTTCCCTTGCGAAAACATATGGCACTTCCTAAATGTAAGTTTAAATGAAGTTGGTGGTCGTCACCCAACACCACCCTCCTTCTGTGTGTTCATAAGTGAACGCACACACACACACACACACACACACACACACACACACACACACACACACACACACACACACACACACACACACACACCGACACGGCAGTGTCCTCTAATACTGTTCATAGCACACATGCACAAAACATGCACAAAAAGGCACAAACATAAGCACATTCTACTCGCGTCCCGTGTTATCTCAGTTTACATGATTAGCATATTCTCTGTTTTATCAGCAGTAATGAATTCATAACTGGAGAAAGACGCATTCATTTGTTTTTGTCCTCAGAGATCACACCGATACACTGGGAGTCAGCACGAAAGCAGCAATGAATGTCTTTATCAAATTAAACGAAACCTTTATTTCTTCTGTTCAAAATGTGTTTCATTCATTGATTGATACACAGTTTATCATTGTAAACTTTGCTATTACCTCCGTGGTTGCGCTTTGTCTCCCCATTGTTCCCTATTGTAACATGAGTGCATATAAATAACCTGGAGGATATCTTTAACATCAACAATCCTTTAGCCTCCTTTTGTGAAAACCATTTCACTGTCACTCTATTATTTAGACTGAATCAAACTCAAATGTGCTACTTAGTAAGTAAATAAACAGAAAGGCCACACAGAAAGGCCCCAGCTCTTCATGCCATAAGGCAATAGTGCTAACAACTGAGCCAACATGTATCCCATTACTGTGATCCTTTTGTGTAGTTACTATAATTCACATGATTGGTGGTGTCTTGCTTTTCCAGGATATTGTTCTCAAATATTGGCATGAAGCAAATACAAAAAATAACATGTAAAATCCTACCTGGTGACATTTAAATTGTGATAAAGAGCAGATTTTCTTAGCAACAGCGACAAGGCCAGTTAACTTGTTCAGCATCTATTAAAAACAAGGTCATTCAAAATGTTATGTTAGACTAAAAGGTACAGAGTCAAGATATGAAACAAATGTAATATGAACAAAACATATAAATAGCTAAATTATCACGGCAATGAGTACATGAAATGTATTTGTTAAGCCTTTTTAGTTTGAAAACCGATAACTGCAAGCACAACTAATAAATATATATATATATATATATATATATATATATATATATATATATATATATATATATATATATATTGTAGTTCTTTCTGCCAAACATGATAGTGTAACGTGCAGTGGATGTGTGCCAAATGGGCCATCCTTCGCTTGGACTGTTTATGACTTTCACCATTGTCCTTCCGCAGCATGAACATTTAGCAGCAGCCACTGGCCTGAGGCCCACGCTGTGTCTAAGTGGCACGCTCGCGAAAGACATGGCACCTTAACTCATACTGTAGAGCCAAGTGCACAGCTCCCACACTGTAAAACGCTGTATACTTGATACTGGAAGTGCAATGGTGTGTGTGTGTG
This sequence comes from Myoxocephalus aenaeus, assembly GCA_038501785.1. NCBI lineage: Eukaryota > Metazoa > Chordata > Actinopteri > Perciformes > Cottidae > Myoxocephalus > Myoxocephalus aenaeus. The sequence goes on from JBAMJR010000140.1 coordinate 5,700,678, forward strand.
TGTGTGTGTGTGTGTGTGTGTGTGTGTGTGTGTGTGTGTGTGTGTTGTCCTCCAGTGCTTCCAGCTCAGGAACATCAAGAGCTGTGTGTTGGCCAGGAGGATCTCCCAGGGATAAACAGAGGGAGAAACTAATCCTTACTCTCCTCCACATTCAAGCAGTGTGTGTGTGTGTGTGTGTGTGTGTGTGTGTGTGTGTGTGTGTGTGTGTGTGTGTGTGTGTGTGTGTGTGTGGTGCACGGTTGCTTCACCCGTGGCTGCTGTCGGCAAGGTTGTGTGTACATGCTGTTGTATGACCTTAAAGCATTAGAAAAAGAGGTGTTACAGGCACGCATGTTTAGTCCATGTCAATCACTTGCATATTTATAAATCTGTGTTTGTGCGCGTGCGCGTATGTGAGAGGGATAGAGACTGTGAGGGGTTTTGTGTAATCGTGCTGAGCGCTGAAGCGTGTCGAGAGAAAGGACATGTCCTCAGCTCAGATCACATAGTCTACTACAACCACAATAGAGGGAGAGAGATAGAGAGACAGAAGGGTGTTAGGGAAGAAAGGGGGCGGGAGACATGAAATGAATGGATGATTGAGAGGGAGAGAGGGAGAGAGGGAGAGAACTACAGCAAAAGAGGGATTGAAAGAGATGGTTTCAGAGGCGGTGGCCGAGTAAAAAAAAAGATGGATGAAGGGATATGTCTAGAAGGGGAAAGAAAGAGGAGAAAAGGGTAAAGGAGTGATGAGGAAAAGGGAGTGACAGAGACGTAGTAGGGTTGAAGGAAATGGAGGCATGAGATGAAAGAATGAGAAGGGAGGATGGACACGGGAAGCTCCACTGATTGGTTTGATCTCCCTCTAGTTTGTTCCTTTCTTTCTCCCTATCTCTCTTTCCCTCCCTCTGCTTTTCCTCCATCTCTTGTACATTCAGCTGGGGCTCCCTTGTCTCAGCAGCCCAAAGAAAAAAGTCAGTCCCCATCTTAGCTAGCCGGCCCCTCAGCTCGGCTAATTGCAGAGGTATCACTGTGTCAAATGACTAATAGACTTTCCTTTCCAGTCGCTAATCTGCCAGCAGAAGCACAGCCGCGATTTGTTTACTCTACGCCGAAGCAAGGGAATACAAAGACACACCCGCCCTTATATTTTCTTCTCCCAACACAATTTCACGCCGCCAGAGCGTTAGGTGTGAGCGGTGTTATCGGAGCATGCGTGTGTGTGTCGGCACATTTCATGATTTGTTTCATATTTCATGAGACGGCACAGTGCCTCATGATGGACTTTTAATTCATGAAAGACACACCCGCTCACAAAAGATCATTAATCTCTGTGTTTTTTTCCGGAAACCTTAACCTCAACTTTTAAATTGTTTTGTGATTTTTTTTTTTTTAACCTAAATGTAGTTTAATTATAATCTTAAAAGTCAATCCCAGCTGACACAGCGTGTCAAACATGACAAAAGTCTAAAACACCAACTGACATGGCACGGACATGAATACAAGAATACATGGGCACACACACACACACACACACACACACACACACACACACACACACACACACACACACACACACACATGCATAAACAGGCACCCACACGCTGATTTCTGCATGGCAATTTTGGCCCCAAAAGGTCAAGTCATCAGTCAGAACACACCATTAACAGAGTAAATGATAAATTCAGCAGCACTCCATTTACTTGAGCTAGAAGGAGAAGAAAGGGAGAGCATACACAAAGATTGAGTGAAGAAGGAAATGGAATGAATAAAGAGGTTTTGGGAAGCTGAATACAAAGTAAGAGAATTTGAAAACAAAAGAACGGACTAAAACAGTAATTTGG
>JBAMJR010000140.1:5707500-5860000 GCA_038501785.1 Myoxocephalus aenaeus
GATCCTGGTTCAAGTTTCACGTTTTGCAGAATCATGTACACTTAATTTAGACACTGAAAATATTAAAACCCAGTCCCCAATCCATTTTTGTACATGGTTCCAATATTTTAGGAGCTCCTTAGTGTGTTGCATGCCCCCCGCAGAGTTCAATAAAACCTTATTTAATTAAAAGTTACAAAGTTATTCATGACTATTTAACAATTCAGACTTTACTAGCTGAGACTTGGGGGCAGGGGGGGTGATGCTTGTTTAGACTCAGCGTGTTGTTTACTTGTATTAATTTAGGCCAGCCATGATGAACTCCAAGTCATTTACAACAGCAGGTAGCATCAGTCCATAAAAAGAGGATGTTTTAATGAGTGGATTTAATAGCAACACTGCTTTTTTGTATTCAAGTCCCCAAAACTGTATCCCGGTACATATGCCCACATTGTTCTGACCACAGCTTCAAAGGGACAATTCACATGTACCGGTACACCTAAATATGCTTAAATGTCTCAGTATCATTTAATATTGGACTCTTAATGGAGTCTGCAATGTTTTTTATTCATTTATTTCAACAGAATGGTCCTGTTGAGATAACATAGTGTATGTGTATAATATATATATATATATATATATATATATATATATATATATATATATATATATATATAGTACATGCATATATATATATTAGATTTAATTGGATATATCCAATTACATTTAATTGAATATAGATGAGTATAGATAGACAGATATAATCCTGAACTCGTAATACCATTGTACATAATACTATCTGTTACATTTCTCTTTGCCATAGGTTAAATGCCCTCCTACTCAAGCTTCACTATTTCTCCTGCTATAATTGGACTTAGTTGAGCTTACATGAAGTGCGAAATGAGCTAGCATCAATTATGTACAAAGAACACTCTGAGTGAGGGCAGAGGTTATGTCTATGTGTTTAATGTCTGTGTAAGGGTGCAGTGTGTGTTTGTGAGAAGACTGTATTTTTTCCTAACTCAGCAGCACGCTCTATGCCTAACGTGTGTGTGTGTGTGTGTGTGTGTGTGTGTGTGTGTGTGTGTGTGTGTGTGTGTGTGTGTGTGTGTGTGCAGCTAGTAACATGGTTAGGTGCCATTACAGTTGCAGAAGAGTGAGCACGATTGAGCAGAGGTGACGACAGCAACACAGAGGGAAAACTCAATAACTGCTAATGGATGGGAGTGAAGAGTGGGAGATAAGATAGATAAGGGGAGGGCGGAGGGAGTTGTGAAGATGAAGCCAAAGGAAGGTAGCTGAAAACAGCAGAAGAGGAGGGGAGAAAGGAGGCACATGGTGAGAAGAGGGCGGGAAATAAAGGGACGAGAGGGTATATGTAGAAAAAATTTTGTTAGATGAACATCAAGATGGAGAAAGGTAAAAAAAAGGAATGAGGTGAAAAATGTAGATAGGTGATACACATCATTGTTTTGTTTGTGTGTTTTCCTTTAAGCTCACTTTGCAAAAAGAGATTCTCACCCCCACTGAGTCTCTTTCTTAAATTGAATCCTAAACTATGTAGAGAGCAAGATGAAGAAGAACATGTTGTGATGTAATGGAAGCAATACAAGTGAGAGGGGAAAGCAAAACACTATAATGAAGGAAAAGACAAAGGAAGAAATGAAGGGGGATTGGGAGAATGTTAAGTGAGGGAGGAAAAGCCCTTTGTTTTGTGAATAAGGGAGACGTACCTTGAGGGATCGATGCATTTGAGAGTAAGGACGGGAGTGGAGCGAGAGATGAACATTAGCTCAGGGAGGAGGGGCCATTGGTTATTGTTACAAAGCATACACAAGGAGGTTAGGAAGCCAGTTAGGAAGCGAAACACATCATGAACGGGTATTTACAGTAAGTGAGGAGAATTCAGCGTTGCAGAAATGAGGATTGCTTGTCTTATCTCACCAAACACTCAATCAGCCTGAAACGTAGACACACCACTTTGAGATAAGATAAATCAAACTTGCCTCATTTAAATCCAACTCTCCTCATTTACACCATCTCCACAAGTCCAACATGTTTTCCCCCAGCAATAGTGGTTCTACTGCTGTTTGAAGAAAGAAATACTCCCTGTGCCCCCATTATGTGTTAGATATAATAGAGCCGCTGACATGAGGTTACTATTTACAGTACCTTGATATGATGTCATCTGGTGTGACATATGTCATTGTCACAGCTGGCTATTTAATGACTGTGTCTGTTGGCTCACAGCCCAAACACATCGCTCTATTTATGGACAATCTGCAATGGTCAGCGGTGACTCTGTTTGCGTGTGTGTGTGTGAATGGGATGAGTGTGTGTGTGTGTGTGTGTGTGTGTGTGTGTGTGTGTTTGTGCGTCCAAGGCTGTGTCAAAGGCAGGGCAATGGAGATGCTGTGTGTGTGTGTGTGTGTGTGTGTGTGTGTGTGTGTGTGTGTGTGTGTGTGTGTGTGTGGTTATTAGCACACACGTGTATGTGCCTTCATTCATATGTGCCTGCAGAGGGCTGATGCATTGCATTCACAGGTGTCACTCAGTCTAAAGGACAATGGCGTGTCAATGTATGTGCTAGTCCTTAAGAAGCAGAGTGGGAATCTGTGATTACTCTCGTTATCAGTTTGGCACTTGTGTTTATGTTTATTTATATGCGAGTGAAAGAGAAGTGTAGCGGCTTGTATTCCCCTCTTGTAAACTGTTGTCTGTTTGCACAAGTGCATTGCTCTGTGTGTTGGATACATATGGTTTATGTATGACTCTACAGATGGGCCACCTACTTTAGATGGAAATTGAGGCACCAGCAGACTGTGTGTGTGTGTGTGTGTGTGTGTGTGTGTGTGTGTGTGTGTGTGTGTGTGTGTGTGTGTGTGTGTGTGCGTGTGCGTGTGCCTGTGCCTGTGCGGTAGGTCTTGACCATGGGATTATAGTCAGACAGGAAATCCCTCACTCACTTAAGTGAAAGTAAGGCACACTCACATCAACTGTACACAGTTTACCGTACGATGCACCTGGGGATTTCTATTGTGTACACTGGACACAGATTATGTTTCTTTGGCTTTAAGTGGAGTTGTTCTCTGCTCTGCTGTGTTCACAGCTGTGGCAGTTGAGCAGGTCCAACATTATGAATGTAATAGTGTTCTCTACATTTAGTGGTGCTCTTAATGGGCAGTACTCAACTGTTTGTTTAGCTTGGTAACACACACTACCTTCATCTTGCATTCATGTTGTGATTCTTCTCTGGACTGCTCCCTCCACAAATGTTTCACCATTGTCTGTCAACATGTGACACTGCTTGTAGTGGCACAACATATACAGTGCTTTCAATTAAGACAATGCAGTTTAAATAACGTTTGTAGCTTGTTTTATGACAAAGAAGTGCTTTATTGTCTCAAAGATAGTATCATGAAACATAGTTTCAGATCGCTACATTTACATATTCAGTGAGCTACCCAGTGTTTTAGCAACATGTCATTCATGTCTGTGGTTTTCCACAGCAAGCATGCTAATAAGCATGAGAGACAATATTGAGTTTGTGGCTCATTAAGTGTTCTCAATACATAACAACATGCATATTGCTTAATTTGGCCATGGCTCATTCTGGCTTGTATTGGTATATTCTGATTCATGGAATTTAAGAAATAAGTAATGAAAAGATGCCATGGTAAGAATAGAAGTGAAATGCAGCCATTTGTGTAAATTTATTCTGATGTGTGTGTGTGTGTGTGTGTGTGTGTGTGTGCTTGTGGGGAGAGAGAATGCTTCAGCACCATGCACAGAGACTCAACACTCCATTGGGTTGTAGAGTTCCAGCACCATGGACAGAGACTCAACACATCATTACGTTGTAACGTTTCAGCACCACGGAGAGGGGCAGAGTGTGAGCCTATCATCTCTACTACTGTTCCACAGCTGCTGCTTAAACCACTTGTTCGAACTACAGAGTGCACCCTAACAATCATGAACTATTTCCTACCTGTGACTATGCAGGGTCACCCTTGCAACTATCTTGCAAAATAGATAGAGCTATTTCAGGAGAGACAGTGGTTGATTAGTAGTTAATGTTTATTATGCCGATAATGAGTCCATGGTTACACAGAATTTATTTGGCGCTTGAACTCCGCGAGGAGATTGAGATCGCACTGTGTTTGCCCTGAGCGGCAGCAATCTGTAGATCCCCCCCGGGGAGTCCAGACACTGGTGGTGGTGGCTGAGGTTCTGCTGGAGTTGCTGGAGATGCCGATGGGGTGCTGAATCTGAGAAGGTGGATGGTGCTGGGGAGGCGGCGGGTCGCATGTGACGGCAGCAGGACGCTAAAGGCGGAGAAAGAGAACATTTAAAGGAGATGGCAGCGAGCTGATAGGATAGCGAGGAGGGCGTGGCTCTGCTGAACAGCTGGTAGAGTCTGACACTTCTGACGCTCCAGACAGGGACATCCGGTATGACGTGCGTGCTGCTGGTGAGGCACGGTATGAGTGAGGGCCCGCCTGGTGCGAGGGGGTTGTCTTCCTGTCTGAACTTACGCTATAGCTTCATATAAACATTGAATTAATGATAAAGGATGAGTTAAATATAACACAGAACAAAGCATGAAGTTACAAAACATGCTGTGTTCTCCTCTTCTTAATGGCACTAAAGAAAATAACATTGCTGATTAAGGATGTCTGTATTGCTCTATAGTGACAAAGGTGGCTTATGTGTCCTTTTAGATACATTTCAAATAAGTTAACCAGACCAGAGGATTGCACAGTGTTGTGACAATGGATCATCACTTCACATTTCTTTAGAAAATTAGCAGTTTTCATGAGCATGTTATGGGACATAATAAAAAAAACGAAATAAAAAAAAAACTTGCGCCGATGCTTTCATAATGTAACAGCTTCCTGTTTATTTATGTTGCTTGTATATGGATTTTTAGTTCATGAAAAGTTAATGAAAGATACACTCTGGAAGATAACCGAAAGTTGAGGTTCATAGACGGGGAACTCTGATGTCTAACCTCACCAAGATCAACTGCTTGAATAAAAGACAAAGTGAGGGAAGGGCACATAAATGGAGGGTGCCAGTCAATCCTTTTTGTCCTTTGTTATTAATCTGTGTGCAACATCATGGAACAGAAAAAGAGAAGGAGAGAAACACATGAAGTGGCAATGAGAGAAAGATAAAGAAAGATGAAACAATGGGTTAGTAACTGGACTCAGAGGGAGGGGGGACAGTAAGGGTGTGAGAGGCACAGTCACTGAGGGAGCGAGGGATTTGAAGAAAGAGGGGGGAAGGAAGCGGGAGAGACAGATAGAGGAGAAAGGACACACTCTATTGGCTCTCAGCACAGCCCAGGGGTAATTTCCTCTCCACATGAGAAATGCATGCTGGGATATGGAATCACCTCCAAGGGAGGGTAATGATGCATTGCCAGAACCTTGGCCCTCAGGCACAGCTGTGTGTGTGTGTGTGTGTGTGTGTGTGTGTGTGTGTGTGTGTGTGTGTGTGTGTGTGTGTGTGTGTGTGTGTGTGTGTGTGTGTGTGTGTGCGTGCGCGCATCTGTGCCCTGGCCATCATCCCTGCCTGTTCTGGGTAAATTGCCCATTGTAGTTATTTTCCTTTTCTGGGGTGGCTATCTGTTTGTGCGTGTGTGACCTTGGGATGATAACAACCCTGCGTGTCTGCCTTCTTCTCTGCTACAGTAAGCTTCATCCTGAGGCCTTGGAGATTGAAGGATGGGCCAAAGAGAGACAGACAGATATATGGGAATTAGGGGGTTGACAGACACACTTGTACAGACATTAACATTTAGACATATAGGTACACGGGAACAAGTGGCACATGATTCAAACATACTCAAATGTAAAGGCTAACAATTAGAGGATAGTTAGCTGTCAGGCAGAGAGAAATCAGAATAGAAAGCATGCAATTAATTGCTGTTTTCAAAGTTTCAGTGGTTGAAGGACATGTCCTCATTGTGTGTGTGTGCGCACGCTAATGTGTGCAGCCGTTAATGAATCTGTCATGTTCTTTTGATCCAATCATTACATTATTGTTTTTTATGGTAATTACTGCCACGAACATTACTTCGATTAACATCCATCAAACCTTTTCACACACATACACGGGAAGAGGCACACACATGCAAATGGACCTATTCAGTGCTAGAGCTAATCTATAGGGTCTGAAAATAGGTAGCTATATGATATTTTTTCAGCCGCTTCACACTCAAATGTACAGTGATAGACGCTTTCCTTCTCCTCCTCCCACCACCTCCCCACCGCTCTGTTTCATGACACTGGCGGCATTTGCGAGGGATTATGGGAAAATGTCACACCAGCAGAATTACAGTATATCTTTTCTCCTCCCCACGCCTCACTTCACCTCTCCTCTCCTTTAGTACACACTTGAGAGCAACCCTGCTTAACCATACTCCATCTACTGACTGAATGGTCCACTAGGAGCACAAATATTACCATAAATATCAATTATAACAGATTGGTAGACTGATAATATTGATCTTAACATGTATTCAAGTTGACTTTCAATATATTTTTTACCTACTTTTACCTATGTGTTTTTACAATAAGTAATACTATTAAAGTAGTATTTCATTGTAGAGTATTTCAAAATGTTTGTTATTATTGAGGCAGTAAGGTCTTGTTGATTTGTGTGCTTATTAACTTTTCAAAGCCGTTGTTATCAAATTCTTGGCTTCAGAACAACAATGTTTTTCAGCACTATCTGTATGATGAGTCCATATTCCAGTTTCTCTACCTGGATCTCTGGGTACCACTCAGGGTGAAAGTAGGCTACATCTAACATGAATGCCGGCATAATTCAGTTACATGTATAGCACAGTGCTATCACTATAACTACACTCATGAGACAGAGATACTAAGTTTTATTTTCCCAGTGAAGTCTCGCATGAGCTCAACACTATCGACCTTGCACTCAGAGAAATGTATCTTCTCTTTAATTACCTCTTTTATTAACATCCGCCACAGGCATTAATGTCAAGCAGTTGTACATCGTGCATGCCACTGTTATCTTTGTGCAAAGCTCAATCTTCCATGGGGCTGCAGATGTTAAGGTCAGTGGGTTGTACATCTCATGTCCAGGAGAGGAATCTTGACCTTTCGAATGCTTGTTATTGGACCCATCAGGACTGAGTTATGAAATAAAGGGGGTAAGAATAGGAAAGCAGTTTGCCATGTGGAAAGAGAGAAACAAGTTTCCTCAATAAAACAGTAACTGCTGCAAAGGCAAAAGAGGGAAAGTTACAAGTTTGTCGTGGTTGTTGTACTCATTTTGAATTATAATTAGAGTAATTTCCGAGGTGATCACATTTAGCCATGCTGCCAGGTCGGTATCCGCCAGCTGCAGAGGTACCGAAGCGCCTGCATAGTAGACTCATCTCATAATACATCCCTGTGGAAGTGCGCTTCTTAATATAAAACACTTACATACCTACTCACAGAAACATATGCGCACAGAAACTCAAACCAATATTGTTTTAGTAGCTTACTATTTTACATGCTATTTTACATGCTATTTTACATGCTATTTTTTTAACACGCCACAGCAAAGTATGCTCACTTTTCTTTAATCAGTGACATGCTTTTGTTGTAAATTGCTGCTCTCCTATTGCTCTGCAAGAGATTTCACTTTGCTTCTTGGCTCAGATACTCAAATCCCATATTGACACACGTAACACCTAAATTCTCCAGTGAGGCTCTTTTAATAGCAGAGTTACTGTCAATACTGTAGTGGAATGGAGAGGGGCAAAGCACGTGTTGTAAGAAAAACTCCATAAACTGTCTGTGAAATGGCATTTGAACCTTCCTCCTGACCCCTCACCACTACCGTGGCCTTGAGGAAGACCCTTAACCTCTCCACTGCTGCAGTAGGGCTGCTCAGCGTCCACCAGATCAGATTGTGTGAGTGTGGATCAGGGACTAGCTGGAAAAGCATTCATGCCCACTGAATCCACATCGGTGAAATGATATAATAATAATATGACACAGGTGCTGATGGTAGCCATTGTCAAGAATCCCCAAAATAGTTGTTTACTATGTGGCGAGACACAGCTATCTACCGTGTGAAAAGTGGAGCGCACATTATGTATTTTCATCCCGGGAAACGCTCCTGTTTTGATCAAACTTGTGATCTGCAGAGTCATGACGGAATAACTCTCATGCATCCTCGGGGTGCTGACTCAATTTAGAAACACTCCTCTGTTATGCATCCATCGCTTCGTCTCTCTCCATCTCTCCATCACACTTCTGCAGGTAGAGAAGGCGTGACAGTGATGATGGGTTGGGAGGTATAGGCATTCATCCTGCACCCGCTGTGTTTTCTCCCTCTCTCCGTCTAAACACACAGTTCTTCTACGCTTTCCCCCTGTTGTCTTTTGCATCTATTAAAGCAGCCTGTCTATTCTTCTCCTCTTTTTGAAACCCTTCCACTCTCTCCCACACGTTTCTCTCTCTCTCTCTCTCTCTCTCTCTCTCGCGCGCTCTCTCTCTCCCTCTATCAATCTTTCTATCCCTGTTTTTGCTGCAGGGTTTGAGGTGATCCCTAAGGCTCTACTCACCATGCTGACAATAGTCCTTTGTGTATGTTTGCATCTGAGTGTGCGTTTCTGTCTTGCACCTATGCATGTGCTTTCACCTCATAATATCGATAAAGGTCATCCCGTCAGACACATGCTTCATTCTGACTGAGACTGTGAAGTGAAGCCCTCAACTTGGGAGAATGATGGCAGGGAGCGAGAGGGGAACACAGCGATATCGAGGGGAAATGAGAAAAAAACCTTTTAGAAGAATGGAGAATTGAAGAATAGATGCAGGGCAGCCATCATATGAGACATTGGACAATGTTGTGGGTATGATCTTACCCTTCTTTTCGTAAAGGTGTGTGTGTGTGTGTGTGTGTGTGTGTGTGTGTGTGTGTGTGTGTGTGTGTGTGTGTGTGTGTGTGTGTGTGTGTGTGTGTGTGTGTGTGTGTGTGTTCTCTGGGCATTGGCACATGCTGTAATGAGCACCATGTGCATTCACGTGTGATCGTGTGGACATTTTGTACCTTTTGTGTATTTGTCTGAATCACTTCACTGATTTCGCAGTCTTGGAATGCCATGTGTCCCGGGCCAGGACCTGCATCTCGTGAACCACAGACCTCATATTCACTTCAGGATGGATCAATAGTGTGTGCAAATAATTTTGTGCCATGTTGCATTTAATTCTATCAGAGTTGAATGTATTTCTCAGGAGAAGGAGTTCTAGTCAAGGTATATTACAAAATATACAGGGAACCTCAGTGTTCTCGGTGAAAATACATTGGGCAAATTGTTTTTGCCTTCATTGTTTTCTAGCTGTCACAGAGCTGTCAAACAGGCATTGCGCGGTAATAATTTCACTCCGATTCCGTCATGGGTTTTACTTTCACGGCAGCAATCATTTAACAAGGATGGGTGAACATGCTTAAAATCTAATTTCTCTTACCAAATGATACCACTTTGGAGGATGCAGTCATCTGTGTCATTGAAAGGTTGCTCAGTGAATATAAGGCAGCAAAACCACCCAAACCTCAGAGCAAACTGATTAGAAAGGTGCAAAATAAACCACCATAGCCTCCACCTACATTCAACTAAGGAGGGTGTTTGTATAGTGTACATATTGCTGTGAAGTATTTCATTTTACTTTATGTTGAGTGAACCCAGTGTGAATATAGTCTGCACTCTGTCATACTGCACGAGCCCAGCCTTGTAATGTTTCTATTGCACAACTCTATTCTTTATTCCTCTCTTTCCTCCATCCCCTCCAATCCTTCGAGTGGATGACTGCTTTTAGTCTCACTTAATCCGCTTTTGAAGGTTGCATTTACGTGTGTGAGTGCTTAAGCACACGCGTTTTCACATGAAAAATGTCAAAATCGTTCAATGTAACTGGACATTTTTGTGTGATGCCACATTCCCCACCATCAATATACTCATCAGATATATCACAATCACAAGAGTGTCATTGTAATCCTTATTATCATCATCCAATTGTGACTACTTCTACTACATATGTGCATGACAGAAAGTAAGCAGTGCTCAAATGCCAGAACAGCATCACAATCATTGCTACTATAAATCTCAGATGTGTGAGATGTCATGATCACATCTTGTTTGTCACTGCCTCTATCATTCGTTTTGTTGTCATATTCATATTTCATCTCTACCATCTTCTTACCCTAAATGTCGTCATCTTCATTGCCAGCATCCTTATGAGTGTGTTCCTTGTATTATCGTACTGTACCGCTCCCACTTCCCTGTGCCACAGTATGAACTAATGAGAATAGCAGGTGCGTGAGCTAATCACTGGTTTATTAGTTTGTCTTCCCTCTTGCATCACCTCGCTTATTATACTATCTCTCTCACACACAAACACGCTGCACACAAGGCAATTGCGAAATATGATTATGCCCACACCCGCACTCACACAGTGCCCAAGGAGACTTTAGTCACATCAAGGTGAAATGTAAGCTAAGTTCATAATTATGTAACGCCTGGTCAGAGGCAAATCAAGCTGAATTATGGAGCCATTTTGGATTGGATATATAAAAGATGCACAGCTACCTATTCTTTAAAGTAATTATTTGGACACGTTTGCAACAGCAGACCTTGGACTAGGGAGTTTGTTAGTCAAAGTTAATAATGATTATTTCAAGGTGTAAATGGGTGCAAAGGGGTAAATGCTGCTCCTGGCTACTTTTAATAGCAGCCAGACATGGATGCATTACTGAGTGGGCCGACCTCAGGTCCATGGGACAACCATTTGATATGATTTTTTTCAGAATTTTGTTTCAAAAAAAAAAAGTATTATAAAAATGAATCACTTTTATACCATATTTTGATCATAACTATGAAAATCCAGCATGATATGAGCAAGATTCCCCCCAAAATGCCTCCTCAAGTGGTCCCCAAGTGTTTCAAACTGGTGTATGACCCACATACTAATAAGGCACCTTTTTGGAAAGAATAGGACCTAAAGAATCAGAATCTCCAACACAAATCACAATCCAACAAAGCATTGGCATGTTAGGAAGGATATTCAGTCAAAAAACAGTGTTGTTCAGGCATGTTGGGTATTGAAATATTCAGCAGCTACCGCATGTGCCGAATGACGCGGTCTTAGAGACGTGGGTGGACAGGGGGGGCCTCATAAACAAATAAAACTCTGGCCGTTTTGTGACTTTACAGGTACTAATAGGTGGGTATCAAGCATTGATCTTGCTTTGTTAGACTCCCACAAGCCCGTACGGTTACAGGGATGTGTCTGTTAGTGAAATCCGACGTTGTAAGGGATACTTATCAGGGGATTAGTGAAACCTTACGGTCGGCACGGCAAGTTTACGTAAGTACTTAAACTTAACGGTTACTTTTAAATTGTTAAACAACGCAATCATAATTCTGGCAGTTGACATCTGCCTGTGTGTGTGTGTGTGTGTGTGTGTGTGTGTGTGTGTGTGTGTGTGTGTGTGTGTGTGTGTGTGTGTGTGTGTGTGTGTGTGTGTGTGTGTGTGTTTTATGTTGCCTAAAGTGTAGGGCCATTACACACTCAGCACACTGGAAATATCAGTCTCCCTCATACAGCTTTCTGTCTTAACCTCATCTTTTAACCATCCATTGCTTTTATTCGAGCTGTGCAGCTTGTCGCCTTGCCCTCCACTCTAAGAGGAGAGGGAAATAAATAAAAACAAGGTGTGGGACCAAAGTGTTTTTGCAAGTGGGGTGCCTTAGTGCTGAACTGTGTGTGGTTAGTATGAAGGATTCACAGGTGTGTACATGTTTTTGCCTGTGTGTGTGTGTGTGTGTGTGTGTGTGTGTGTGTGTGTGTGTGTGTGTGTGTGTGTGTGTGTGTGTGAGAGAGAGAGAGATAAATAAGATTAAAAAAATACAAGCTGAGTAAGCAAAATAAAGTGTTTGTGTGTCGCACTTTTGAGTGAAAGTACATCTTTTTCATCTTTTGTTTAATGTCAGGCAGGTCCTTGACCTCAATACTACATGTCTGCCTTTGAAATGTGAATCTGACAGTGGATGAATGCGTTACGCACATATATTCAGCTGTAGGTCGTGCCAATGTGCATCTTGACCTTCTCAGTGTGATATTCACATGGCAGAATAATCCTGTATAATTTGTGCTTGTGTGATCCACACGGACACACAAGCTGACAGTGTGTAGCACCTTCATCAGGGACGAGGCACACACACACACACACTCACACACACACACACACACACACACACACCTACGCACAGGCTAGCATCCTCATTAGCACCATCACAGTAAAAATAGCTCACCTTTCCAGCCTGTCGTTCAGAGGCCAGGGCAGACTGTGTCATGATTGCATGTCGGCTTGCAAATCAAGAGACAATGGGACAGTAATTTTTCAGCATGCTTTCTTTCATTCAACAGCTTAATCTTCTGCCTGCACTATGATTGGCTGAGTGTAGTGGATGGGGATCTGATTGGTCAATTTTTTCACTTGTGTAGGATCATTGCTGAAGTTTGAGTGGCTCTTTTTAGTCTTATTTCGGACATCATTGCACGTGTGGCTCACTGATGTCATCTGTGCAAAATCCCACCGCAGTCTATAAAGGGCTGGTATTATTTAATAATAAACAGATCCCTCATAGGGATACACAGTCATACTAAACTATAGCTTTCTACGTACTCCACAACACAGTAGAGTACACAAGGCATACCAATGAGGGTTGCAGCTTGATAAAGTCCACTTGAAACAGCATTTTATTACACTGAATCTCTTACTACAACCAAATTGGTTTTTCGATTCGGAGAGATGTTCTTAGGGAATCAGATTGTGCTGTATTCATGCTTTAGATACAGTAGAATACACAGCTCAATCGTAATGAGGGAGCAAGTGATAGATTGCAACGGTCCAGGTCACCTCAGTTTCTATTGGCCTGTCTAATAAATGTTTGACTGAGGGTATGTTTCACTGGCCTATTGTTTGGCTTTGTAAACATCCAGTAATTGCACCATGTAACGGGGGAATAGTGCCACTGGGCTGAAAATTACCGATCAGCAAAGGTGGGATAATAGCTGTGTGAATATGTGTTTATCTGTACGTTTGCAGTGCGCGTTTGTGTTTCTTCAATGCATAGGCAATATGCAAGGGCTTGCGCTTGTGTGGGACTGTATGTGTGCAGGCATTATTAAATGTTTATGTGCATGTGAGTGCGCACACTTTTGCTTTACTGCAGTGTGTGTACATATCAAATGAGCTGTGTGTGTGTGTGTGTGTGTGTGTGTGTGTGTGTGTGTGTGTGTGTGTGTGTGTGTGTGTGTGTGTGCGTGTGCAGACCCTGTGACTGGGTGTGTATATAAGTGAACACCTGTCTGTCAGCTTAATGCCGTGTTCGATTTGGCCTCTGATTCTGTGTGTTCAGCTAATTGCAAGGACTAGTGGCGGCGTTTGTGTTTTCCTTACCCTGGCAAATCGCTCCATGGGCCTGCACACTAATGCTCCCCTTCGCCAGCCGCACCCAAGCCAGCCTCTCGCGAAAAAAACAACACATTTTCAACATTTTCAAGTAGACACACTTATCCAGAGCAAATTATTAAAAGGGTGAAGAGGAGAAAAAGGCATTCATAAAGTGCTGTAAGAAAAGAGCATTTGGGCATTAGATCATTCAATGGACAGCGTTACGGTGAAAGAACAGAAAAAAAAGATAAAAAGTGCCATGTACTCTTCTTGCTCAATGTGAAGTCTCTTTTGGATTTGACACCTCTTGCATAATCACTCCTCCTACAAACTTAGGACTTGTACAATCATTTTAGATAAAGTGCACTTTCCCACTTGAAAATCATGCTATTAAGAAAAAGATTTTCCTGCTTTAAGAACTAGAAAGCAGATAAAGAGAAATACTTTTCTTACTATTTTTTTGGTACACAGGGAAGAACCATGATTATTTTGCCAATCAGCTTGAATAATTTAGCCCTCACATTGATGAATGCAAAGAACAAGTATTTTAACTTGTCCTGCTTTATTCTGTCCATAAAATGGGCAAACATGCACTGTATATTACACTATACTATAATGATTATAAATAAATAGTATGTGAAATTCATAATAGTACATGACCATATTTAAATTAGAATTGCTCAAGTTTTCTCTGCTATTGACATAGAGTGCATTGTATCACCAACTCTTCTCCCACCATCATCTCTTTCTCTGTCCCATTCATGTTAGTCCGTATCATTCTTCTCACTCCGTCCTTTGTTCGCTTTAATTCAACCTCCTGAGCCTCCTACTCCCGGCCATAGAGAAAGCATATTGATTTTTCTCATCGTCTGTGTGGTTGCTGCATGGGCTTTGGATAAAAAAAATGATAAAAAAAACTCCAGACTTGTCTGAGAAAGAGAAGGAGGCAAATAGAGGGAAACAGGGATGGTGCAGACAAAAGGAGGTAAATAAGAATAAGAGTGATACAAAATCACTAAATGTGCGTCGTGCCAACGGCAAAGGAGCCTTGAGCAAGCTGCGCTGTAAATAAGCAATGGACAACTGTCAATTTTAATACTGTGATAACACTCTTTAAAAATAAAGAGACGGCTCTTCCTCTATCCATTCGATTCCATTCATCATTTCTCCCATTTGCACTCTCTGTTGCTCTTATTCATGGCCTCTCATTTTCTTCTCTACTTTTCTTCTTTGTCTATCTCTTTATGATTTATCTTATGTGTGGGAGTAATACTCCCAGCTCACTTTTCTATATCCATGCAGAGAGGTGATCTTTGATTACCATAGTCATTTCCATTCTCCCATCAGTAACTGGGGAGCGGTAGGTAAGGAGGAGAAGGAAGGTGACAGAATACGGGATGTTTTCATTGCAGCAAAAAAAAAAAGTTGTCCTTTGTTTATTTCTGGATTGGTTTCATCCCAAGCTCCATCCAGCCATCTATATCTATCCATTTGTCTGCCGAGCTATTAGGAGCATCACCCTCTCTCTTCCCCCACCTTTCATTGATCCCCTTTACTGTTGCAGGGATTTGTGTTCCGTTCTTCCAGCTGCAAAAGAGCTCCACACAGAGATGTTGTATTTATTTTTAGAGAGCATGTGCTGAACATGCAATATTGCTAAAGGCCCTTGAGCCAAGATAACACAGGAATTGTATCGGACTTACATATTGCAGTCATTTATCAAGTTGTTTGTAATTACTCTGAACACGCAACTGCTCCCCAAGCCATGGTGGGCTTGTACACAAGTTACAACTAGTATCCACTCTTATTTTGTGTTGATATATCAATAATATTGTATGTGCATAATACTTTATGTGATGCACAAAATCGACACATTCACAATTATATGTCAAGAGTGATACCTTTGGGTTTATGCTACTGATTTCTACATGCATAAAACACTGCAGCCCAAAGTGTTTTCAAAAAGTGGACTGCCGTGTTTTATGCATGTAGAAATCAGGAGCATAAACCCAAAGGTATCACTCTTGACATAGAATTGCGAATTCAAGAGGATGCTTTATCAGGTCGTTTTTATGGTTGTGTCTTGGCAGTTGTTATATGGCAACATATCCTCATACATATGATATCTAACGGAACACATTTTTCATGCGTTTGCTTTAGGATGCCAGCATCACATGATAATTACATCCTGGCTGAAAGATCACAGTTTTTTGGGACTCATCCACCGTCCCTCACACCAGCCAAGTGTGCGTGTGTGCGGTCTTTATACTTCCTTGTTCCTATGAAATGGGATATCCACGAATTACGAATTACGAATTACGAATTAGGTATACTTACAAACCCTGTAAATGATTATACTGCACACACAAATTCAGTTTTCATCAATATTCTCACTTGGATCGAGACGAGACAAGAAACAAATATATTATGGCAAATGTGTGTTTATATTTGAATAAATAAATAAATGAACTTCTGCGGCAGTTAGGATGTGAGCTAAAACATCTTCAGATACATCTTTAATCCTTGCCCATGTCTACCAGCACCTCCTTCTGAACTTGAGATGAATCCCACCGCCCTGGCTGGATGTGCCAAAGAGAAACTGGAACTTATCTTGCAAGCTATGTCAGAAGGACACATCAAGAGACTTGGCTACTTTCCTGGATAGCATCTTAATTAAGTTTTAATTAAAGAGACCCGGCACTGCACTTTGAGTCGATGCTTGCGCATCTTCACCTGCACCTTATTGGGACTGCTGTTTATTGGTGGAACTGCTGAAGTCTCTTCTTTGTATTGACGTTACCTTCACTAAATCACTCCACCTGAAGATGCATACTGAATGATTCACACACACACACACACACACACATACACACACACACACACACACACACACACACACACACACACACACACACACACACACACACACACACACACACACACACACACACACACACACGTGAAAACAGCAGCACACCCAACTTGCAGTCCTGAAGGCCAAGATTTACTTACATCCAAACTACACTAACACATACTGTGGAGTCAAACATGTACACATTCATTTGCAATTCCCTAAGATTATTGGCATCCATAGGTAGGAAATATATATTTTTTAAATACGGTAGAAAATGTGTAGTAGGAGGTAAAGAGAGAATGCACATAGTGAGAGATAAAAAAAGAAAGAGAGGGCTTAGGAACAAGGTGAGCGTGGACTGCTAAAATTTAATAGGCAATTTTAGCAGTCTCTCTCTCTCTCTCTCTCTCTCTCTCTCTCTCTCTCTCTCTCCCTCCCTCCCTCCATCCCAACACAGTGATGAAGATTGATGTTCAAGTCCTAATTAGCATCTGCTTTGGTATGCACACTGCTAGTCCGTCCATTCCTGACCATCCAATCAGTTAACAGACATGACAGGCCTTGTCCAATCAGATTAAGGCCAGCGGGACAGGCGTCCTGTGTGGAGCTGTCACTCCAGATGCATTGTGGTCCCTGCTGATGGATGTGATTTGGCCGAGGAGACCCACATCATGCTGCGAATTACATCAAATAAATGCACCACTACAGTTGTAAATTGTTGACTTTTGACTGCAAAGGTTGTTACTGGAAAAGGTTGTTGTTTGAATTATTATGATTTGATGTCATATCTTATTGATGGCCTTGATCTTATTCAAACCAAAGCAGCTTTCAGTCCTGGTTTATCTTGCAACACCTGTGGCTAACTGGTGTCATGGCGAATGCATTTCAATATTGCAGAAAAACAGAAAAAGCCGTGAAGCTGTTTACAGCACAGTCAAATGTCAAACATGTCCCAGTAATGTTTTAACAACAGAGACTAACTCAGGATGGATGCTTCTTCAAAACAACAAACCTTAATCTTTGTAAAGGCTTACAATAAATATGACATGCACGTATACCAACCAGTAGCAGATGACCAGTTCAGCACCTTGCTTTTCCCCAGCAGATGTCAGTGGTCACGCAGATGTGCGTTTGTCATGTCGTAACTCTAAAATCTGTTCTTATCTTTCGGGATGGTTTCATCGCCAATGTCACCCAGCTGCCCATTTGGTCATTCACATTGTGTGTGTGTGTGTGTGTGTGTGTGTGTGTGTGTGTGTGTGTGTGTGTGTGTGTGTGTGTGTGTGTGTGTGTTTAATCGTATATTGCTGTAATGTTGTGTTTGTCCGAGGACAGGTATAAATACATAATTCATAGTGACTATATACAAGGCCATTATACTCAGCTGCCTTTATGTGCAGTTTGACTCTTCATGAACACGAGTTACCAAACTTCATAACCCAATGGCACTCATCATTGTCTTTCTCTCTTTTTTTGGCTTTATCATTATTTAACACATTCTCTATTACATAAGTCATCCTTCCACACTTTGCCATTTCATCCGTTAGAGTTCAGGGATACTGGACACATGACAATGCATGGTGCAACAGAAGGAAGATGTAATGCCTTCACTCATGTCTCCCTCAAGCTTCAGCTTTCCTCCACAGAGGAATTCAAATCATTGACAGCAAACATCAACCACTCTGTGTGTGAGTGTGTGTGTGTGTGTGTGTGTGTGTGTGTGTGTATCCAATTACGGGTTTTACTGAGTAGATGAGCTTTGCTTTTCCCTGTGCATGTGTACATGTATGTATACATCACAGTGGTCATGTTGGGGCTTCAGATAGCGGTTGAGCTGCCTCATCAAACCTGAACATGAAAAGAGAAAGATATCAAGCGACGTTTTAAGAAAAGAAAGAAATCCTTTGATAATCCTTTTTTCATGTGTTGCACTCTTCTGTCACATTTTGCCTCCCTCCCCTGCATGTGTGTGTGTGTGTGTGTGTGTGTGCGCCTGCATCAAAGCCCCACCATCACACAGCAGTCTTTTCCTATGTCCCAGTTATATCACTCTGTCTCTTCCTCCACCCTCCCTCCTCCACAAACCCCCTTGCCACCTGCCTTTATTCTCAGTATGTCAAACTGCTCTCCTGCCATATTTCGCTGCATCACGCCTACGCATGCCTCGAGAAATGGCAAAGTAACCCGTCTAACCAGGAAGTGCCACCAAATTTATCCTCGGACCCACCCGGTGTGTCGTTTCAAGAACACGTAGCTCAAGTTTAAAACAGGCAAGTCAACAAATTCTTCTGTGTGGCATTTATTACCGCACAAGGCATAAAATAATAAAGTGTCATAAAGAAGATGACACACAAGCGGCCGCATATTTTATGGCGGATTCCTCAAAAGTTGGGTGGATATTTAGTGTAGTGTGCGGTTTCTTGGCAGTGGCTCTTTGATCACTTGTCCTGTGCGCAGGTTGTATCCCTCTCTGTTTGCATCCCGCTGTTTCACGTCATTGGCTTGTCGCCTCGCGGTGTGTCTACCAGGGCTGTAGCTCTCATTAGCACCTGTGTTGACATTCCTGGCATCTCATCTGAGGGTTGTTTTCCTCTTTCTCTATCCCTTTTTTACTTTTCCATCTCCTACTAGTTTCCTCTTGCCCGTTGTAGCCATAGTTGCCTTCGAACATTCTGTTTTTCCCCTCAACTCTCCGTCCTCATTTTCATTCTCCCTCCGTGTTTCTCTCTCTCTCCCCTGCTCTGTTCCTCTCCCACGGTCTCTCTCCCTACCAGGGGTTTTAATTAATGGCGAGCCATGATGCTTATCTTATCAGCAGATCACTCTGCTTTCTATTAACTACACTGACAGAGCTAGGAGGCTGCAGGGGATGGATGACACACACAGACGCACGCACACACACACACACACACACACACACACACACACACACACACACACACACACACACACACACACACACACACACACACACACATGCATAGTCAAATCAGATACATATGTACACTGAAGCGCAGACAAGGATGAATATGAAAACACTTGTGCACACGCACACACACTGATGGACACAAACCCACACAGAGACGAATGGCACAGGGGCAATTGTGTTGTCCACATAAACACACATGATCCTATCTTGATCTTACCACACACACACACACACACACACACACACACACACACACACACACACACACACACACACACACACACACACACACACACACACACACACACACACATAAACAAACTGGCCTGATGGTATCTGGCTGTGTGATTTAAGGGGTGTTGTTTGAGGGTCTCTCCTCCTAAATCCCCTAAATGCCTTGGGAATCCCTCCCTCTTCCTCCCTCTCTCTATCACTCCTCTACCTCCCTCCTTCAGTCCTGCTTTCTGGCTGAATGAACACTTATCACTCGGCAGATAAAGAGCCATCCACGCTGGGGCTTGCTTTATCTTTAAGGACCACGTTTACTCCCCGTGAACACTCTGCTTTGCACAGATGTTTCATAGGCGGCATTTACTTCATCTGACAGAGATGAGAGTGCAGTGTCGAGGCTTCATTTTCTGCTGAAAAAACTTGAGGCGCACTCGTAATCCTCCACCCCATCAATTTGAACTCAACAACTGTCCCGTATTTACCGCATTTTCATGTTTGGGGAGGCCGAGTTAGGAGGCAAAATAAATCAACGTTTTCCACGATAGCTCCACGGGTGATTACATTGAGCCGCGTTTTGGCACAGAACAGTGAGCATGACGGCAGAAACAACTAAATCGATCCTCAAGCACCACAATCGATGGGAACCGCACAATTTTTTCAACATAGGATTTCTCTCACATTCACATTGGCAGTTTTCTGAAAGCATTGAGAGACAGAGAGAGAGAGAGAGAGAGAGAGAGAGAGAGAGAGAGGTTATTGGAGAAAATATTACAGTAGATTGTGGAGACACACTCTTGCACGCGTGTACACACAGTCGCCCACACTTTCTCGCACAGTCATAATTTTCTCATTTGAGGGACGGTAGCAAAACAATTATCAGTAAGGGATAATACAATAAAGTAGACAATTTCCTGGGTATTACCAAGGGACAAAACATTTATTTCACTTTGTCCAGTGTGCTCATAGGAGTGTAAACTCCTAATGGGAGAAAGTATAGAACATAACTCACACCACTCACACTGCAGACAGCATGCATGCAGCAGCAATGCTGCGCTGTGCAGTTCTTCAAAACTTTGTACATCTTTTTCTAAGTTTCCTCAAAACCATTTCTGGACATTATCATACTATTTATTAACTTGCTTGCAGTGTGTTTCACGACATCAAGGTCATTCAGATGGCGTTCAGGTTGCTCATCAACACGGTAATCTATAGGATCGTCTTGTTTGCCAAGCACCATGTTCAAACTATTCTATAGCCATCACTGCAATTTGCAGTTCACATGCCAGTCAAACTATGCAGACAATACTGTGGTTTGTTTTTAGGTGCCTTTGTACTTGGCTTTTCATCCTTAAAATACACAATACAAAGCTTTTATGAACTCACAATATAATGAATCGGCTGACCGTTGAGTGGAAAGACTTTCAGAAGTCTCACTGTTGTTTTTCAAACAATTTGAGCCAGATTTATCTCTATTTATTTGTAAAAGTCGTCTCCAACTGTCCTCATTCCTCTGCCTGTGATGGGTGAAAATAACAATGTTTTGTCAAATTGGGCAGCCAGTGTGTGTTTTGCATCAATTTTATCCCACTATATGCTTATCTTGTAAAGCGTTCTCCCATAAGAGGAGAACTCTTTGGTTGAAAATGAAACGAAGTGGATTTTTACATTTCAATCTCTCTCTCCCTCATTTTATCTATATGCGTGTCTCTCTCTGTATACACCATGTAACCATGTAAGTGAGCGTGTGAATATGTGTAGCTCTGGGCCTGTTGGGGAAAGAAGTCTGTGATTTTATTGGACTACTTGCAGGTAATCTCCTGTGTTTTGGTGAGTGCTGCAGGAATCAAAGTGTCTATCTGTCTCTCTCCCTGCAGGGAGTTCGGGTGGAGAGACCCGGAGCTGCCAGAGGTGATCCAGATGTTACAGCACCAGTTCCCATCGGTGCAGTCCAATGCTGCAGCCTACCTACAGCATCTCTGCTTCGGAGACAACAAGATCAAAGCTGAGGTTTGTGTGTGTGTGTGTGTGTGTGTGTGTGTGTGTGTTTCTTGTATTTGAATCAGATCAGTGTAGTTGAAAAGGGAATGATTGTAACTTTGATGATAGAAGCCATATAAAGTGAATACCTTCTTCTGAGTTGCAGTCGTAACAGCTCAGGCTGTTTTGCATTTTCCTGCAGTCACTTTCCAGAAATACTGCTTTAACTAACCAGTTTCACACTGATGGTCGGCATGATAAAGCTGCTGCAATCTCCGTCCCTAAGCTGTGCCTTGTATTGAGTAGAATCTATAGTGGCAGTAAAGTTCAATTAGCCCCAAAGTCACAAATTTGTCTCTCAAAAGCAATTTTGGAGGGAAGTCTCTTTGTAACTCTCCAAGCCCTTTAATAAGGCTCGTGGTGCTCTAAAACACTGGCTGCAAGACATGCAGATGCACTCAAATCCAAATCAACAGATACACAATCTCTTTTCTTTTTCACTTCCTGTAAATGCCCCTCAACTCACACACCTCACCCGCCCTACATTACCTTCAGAATCAATTTACCAGCACATTAAGCCGAGGGAATTTACTTTTTATTTTCTTTAAGAAAAATGATTTCAGTACTGTCGGTCAATAGCTGTTTCAGCAACCTCAATGTGATGCTACAGTGCTAAAGTGCTCATTGACACACACACATGCAAAGGAAGAAACACCAACACGATGTGAACACATACTGTATGCAAACATAGCTCAAACACAATCCTAAAAGCTCTGAATGCATCCTGGAAAAAAACTGAATAATGAATATGAACTATCTGCAATCAGGCAATTGAACACAAAGACACAGCTAGATCCGTTTACACCAACCCACCCTCGCAAACTAAGATACACACACACATGTGGATAAAAAAAAATGCAATCACACTTGAATGCGAAAACATCTCACTCCACTCCCACCCCCTCATCCACGTAGCACTGAAAGAAACCTAAGTGTATGTGTCTTTTGTAATGGGTGTAATTATTGCCTTAATGGAGGTATCCAACAATGGAGAAAATAGCAACCGTGTATTGACAGTGGATGCTTTGGCCTGTCTTCATCAGTCTGTTTGATTGTCTCGTTCAGGGCCCAAGACGTCGCTAAACACTATTTACACAAATTAAATCTGGAAGAGATATCAACCAGCCAAAATTGATACTTCATATAACGTCAAATAAAAATGCTTTCGCACAAATATATCTGCATGCACACATTGCCACGTATGTATAAAATGACAAAATGCAGCATGCGCACTCTAATGCAATGAGATACCCACAGCAATGTGCCCTCGACCGTATTTCTTAAATAGTTTTTAATGAAAAATAAACTTGACAGACGATCACTAAGCCAGATACGGGATATTAGTTCGGTTAAAGATCCTATTGTTGGAATGAAGCAATATGTTGTGCTTTTATACTGTGATGAGAGTAATTCATTTGTTTTGTTATGATAAATAAGAATATTAATTATTTCAAACCCTATTACCCAGGGAACAAAGCAATGAATCCTTCGCTGTTACCAATAGTGTTTGCATTTGTATTTTCTCCATTATAATAGTGCATCTCTTCATAGAGTTTGATATTGACACTATTCATGTCACATTGGAGAATGCATCCTCCATGTTATTATTGGTGTTTAAAAACTAATCGCCTTTCATTGTATTGCGTTTGATCACCTGTAGAGGTGTCACATTAATGAGAGGACAAGATGGAAGTAGTTTGCAAGATGGAAATACTTCAATATTCTTCACTTCAAGCATGTAGAGCCTCCACTTTTTCCCAATATTGGTCACACTTGCTGGCACTTGGAAAAATGTGGTATAAATAGAATTTTGAGGGTTGTTTTGTATTTATTCTGGTTTATGGCTTTATATGATTTTGTACTGCACAAAAGACCTTTTTGAGTTCTCCTCAATGAGTGTGCTGTTTCCATAACGGAGCAGAACTCATTCATTGCAGTGAAAAACGAGGCCGCAGTGAGTTAGAATGTGGCCGGAGCAAAAAAAAACTGAAAACGCTTGGGCTTCATTAAGACTACCAAGATTACAAAAACTAAGGGCACATTCCTTCTGTGAATTGATTCTTTTTAGATTGATGATTTGTTCTATTGTTTCTGTCACATAAAGTGCACATGCTATGTTTACCGTAGCTCCGTGGGCAAGCTCACAGGATTTACCATCACTTGTGTCTATTGACTTCCATGATGCTTTTGTGTGGAGGCTGTTTGACTTTGAAAGACGCAGGTGTCATTCCAATCAGCCGACAGGGAAAATGTACAGGTGTGGTTAAAAATGATTATTCTTGTTGTAAACATGGCTGTTTTTTGTAAAGTAATCAGAATTGATTGATTACTCTTGGGTGCAGCACAGTAGTCACAGAGTAGTGATTTTGCTACAGAAAAATGCCATTGCAATATTTCACATCTAATGTATCTCAAATTTCCTATTGTTGTGATTAAAAAAATCTCAACATTTTTAACACAATGTTAAATGTGTGACACATTAGCTGTGTCAGATATAAAAGGCCCTCCAGGTGGGGACAAACTGCCTACCCCAAGCGAAGGAGTTCAAGTATCTCGGGGTCTTGTTCACGAGTGAGGGTAAGGTGGAGCGGGAGATCGACAGGCGGATCGGTGCGGCTGCAGCAGTAAAACAGGCGCTGTACCGGTCCGTCTTGGTGAAGAGGGAGCTGAGCCGGAAGGCGAAGCTCTCTATTTACTGGTCGGTCTACGTTCCAACCCTCACCTATGGTCACGAACGCTGGGTCGTGACCGAAAGGACGAGGTCTCGGATACAAGCGGCCGAAATGAGCTTCCTCCGTAGAGTGGCCGGGCTCAGCCTTAGAGATAGGGTAAGGAGCTCGGACATCAGGAGGGAGCTTGGAGTCGAGTCGCTGCGCCTTCGTGTCGAAAGGAGTCAGCTGAGGTGGTTCGGGCATCTAATCAGGATGCCTCCTGGATGCCTCCCATTAGAGGTTTTCCAGGCACGTCCAACTGGTAGGAGACCCCGGGGAAGACCGAGGACACGCTGGAGGGATTATATCTCCCGGCTGGCCTTGGAACGCCTCGGGATCCCCCAGGATGAGCTGGAAAGTGATGCGGGTGAGAGGGAAGCCTGGGTCGGCCTGCTGGACCTGCTGCCACCGCGACCCGACCCCGGATAAGCGGCTGATAATGGATGGATGGAGATATAAAAGAGATGTCACGCAGCCTTCTAGCAATAGTTCATTCTCACAAAGCTCACTTTATAAAAGTAGTGTTGTGTATGTCTATGTGTGTGTGTGTGTGTGTGTGTGTGTGTGTGTGTGTGTGTGTGTGTGTGTGTGTGTGTTCAAATCTGTAAGCTTGCCTGTTTTAAAAATATCCTTCGACAGCAGTAGTTGAATATGCATGTCATTGGCAGCTCTTTTACAGAGGGATTCATATCATAGCAGATGTCACAGAAGATAAAAAATAAAAGAACAGTTCATGCATTTAGATTTTCTTTTGCCAAAACTTGGCAGACTGCACAGTTGCTGTTTCCTGAAAGGACAAAGAGATCCTCTGTACCTGGCAGCGCTTTTCCTTTTAGGGGGTCACATAGTTTCGTTCCGCAGCGCCACTGCTTCCTCTTGTTTGAGTTTCACAGGTGTGTCTTGTCTCGCGTAGGCACCCACTTAACACAAATGCAATACACAATGTATCATGGTTATTCATATATATTTATATTCAGTATTTATCCACCATTGCTTTTCATTCGAAAGCCAGAGATGTCATTACACAAATTTGACAGCTTACGAAATAATAATTACCACAAAATGAAATCACACGATGGTCAGTTTGTGTGACAGGTCATTTACGCCACTAATTGACAATGTGACAGCACTCCCTATATTTGAGGTTATTAAATAGTCTCAAGAAGATTTTTCTTTCTTTCTTCTAATTGGATATCTTCAAGCAATAAGATGTCAATTTCTGTGATTTTAGAGCTGCTTACTTAAGCTCTCTTATAAAGACAGTTAAGCAGAGCCATAAGTGGCTCATTACTTCCATAAAATGACAGTCCCAAACCAGTAACAGACTATATCAGTTTTGATAACCTATTACTTAATGCTATTTTTTAAACAAGCATTTTATTCTTGAGTTGGCGCGTAAGGAGATCAATCAAACGCATAGCATACCGTGTATGTAAGATGGGCCATCTCACTTACAGTAACATGCACTGTGAACTTAGATGGCAGCTATTTGTTATAAACACTGTAAGTAAAGACTTCTCTCCTATTTCCAATTAGACAGATAGACACAGATGGCAGGGGACACACTGAGCAGATAGTCGCAGCTACAACATGGCTGCTATTCGTCGCTAAAGAGATACTCTGTAGGGGCAAAGACAGGGGGAGAGACAGAGGAGGTAGGGAGGGAAAGGAAAACATGAAAAAAAAAAAAATATATGGCTTACTCCCTCAGGTCAGGGAACAAGAATGGAGTCATGGAGTTTTGGTTGGTGTGTGAGAGTGCGTGTGTGTCTGTTTGTGAAAATGTTTCAGTTCATTTAAGGTCATAAATTGATGTTGAGTGCCTTCACGTATATGCCTGTATCCAATCAGATGAACAGGGAGAAAGATTGAGCGTGGCCGGGCAGATGGAGGTCTGGCCTCAGCTCAGATTACAGTTGACCACGGAGGCAGTTGGGCATATTCATTTGCAGCATCCTTTATAGCTGCTCCAGACACACACACACACACACACACACACACACACACACACACACACACACACACACACACACACACACACACACACACACACACACACACACACACACACATACACACACACCCTGTGTCAGACTAAAGTTCAGTCACATCAGTAATTCATTTTGTGTAGCAGTCTTGTCGATATCCATTTATCCAACAGACCGGTTGAGGGGAGAAGAGCGTGACTCTGTGTCACACCCCCAACCCCACCCCTCTCGCTCTCTCTTACACATATCCATGTTGTTTAGTTCACACCTCTTATATTACTCTCTACCTCTACCACTTGATTTTGTTACCAGTTATCTTCATTTATCCATCTCCCACCATTTTTGTAGATGAAATGTTTGTTTTTTTACAGCAGACCCGCCTGATTATACAATACAGTGTACATACAGGGTTCTTACTGGAGACTGGATAAGAATTTCACAGCTAGCATCACTGTTTATTCACAGGGTGTTACAGTTTGTTGTTCGAGACAACCGATGAGTTAAAGTCAATATGGTGAAATAAATCTTGATTTTTAGACCGTAAACTGTGCAAACGGCAAACTGTGAATGTCTGTTGAACAGAGATCAGCATAAAAGATGAGAAAGACACAGTGAATGATCCAGCGAATGATCCATGGCAAATACTGTAATAATGTTGCATGCTTCTGTCCCTCTTTACACAGTGCATGCTGTATATGCAATTTTCCACTCTGATTGCTGTGTAAAATAGTGGCAGAGTGTAAAAGCAAGGTTTATTTGTAATCCCCGTGTAGATTCTCACCACTGGCATCCAGAGTAGTTCATCAATGACTGCTTTAATTTAAAAATACCTTTTCATATTTTTTGACATAAAACAGTTGTTAATCCCTTCCTTCTGGGTTTTTCTACCCTGTAACCTTTAGGGAATGCCCCTGGTTTGTTCTCCTCTGCTCCGTGATCTAGAACGCTGAGAGCTTTTGAATGATTTGTAAAATGACTACTCAAAAACATTTATTGTTACCGCCAATGATCTGGTGTCAAGAATATCTGAATGAATGGTCATATGTTAGTATGAAACTAATGGGGACCACCAACCTACTGAAGCACATGCATGCATCCTCACACACTGGGATTATTAAACACTTCCCCTGTCCCCTGCTGCCAAGAGCAGTGTGTTTTGTTGTCTCTATTGCCATACAACAGAGTGGAGCCTCCAGTGTATTTGTCAGGGTACATTTTACTGTTGATACTGCTGCAACATTAGCTGTGTCCCCGCCTCAGAACAATATTAGGTAGCCATAGGTTAATGCCATGTTTGGCCCAGTTTAGAAGGCTCCAGAGGGAAATGTTAGCTTAGGGCCAGGAACCTAATTAGCCAAAGGTTGAAAGGATCTAAAATGCATTTAGCCCGAGGCAAAGTGTCAGGTAAGAACAAAACCCCTTGCATGTGTGTATTCCTGCACAAGGTTGAAAGGTGTGACGCGTCCTCGCACACAACGTGTAAGCAGTAAACTACCTCGGCTGTGCCGCTGATTATTGTTGGCGTTCCATATGTGGTGACCGGAACACACTTCTTAGGCTTCCGATGCCACCGATCCAGGTGTGTGTGTGTGTGGCCCGTTTGTCCCGCTGCCGGCTTTTATGGCGCCAGCACCTCTTGATTCCCACAATCCCAGCTGCCACCGCTGCTAACTGTTACCACGGCAATGCTGTCACTACGGGTTACCAATAGCTGTGGCCGCCGCGGAACAGCGGGAGACAAAAGACGAATCAATATGCGCTTCTAATCTTCTTTACATGGAATAGAGGAACCGGTGCAGAGGTGTTGTCGAGCCTTGTAGAGGCAATACAAAGTAATAGCACCATGGCTTTTATGGAATAACAGATTAACTGTGACACAGGCATAAAGAGGAGAGGGGAGAGGAGCAGAGATCAGTACTGGGAGAAGGGAAGGGGAGGAGGAGAGGAGGAGAGGTGAGGACTGGAGGGCATAAGAGGGACAACAAATCAGGTTGAGGAAATTGTGTGGCCAGTGGTGCAAGGTTAGTTTGCCATTCATTGCATCCCTTAATCCATTTTAATTGAATAGATAAGCAAAGTCATTTTGCTCGATAAACTCCTGCTGTGTCATCAAACGCCTCCATCCTCGCCCTGCCCTCCATCACTTTCTTATGCTCTCTTTCCCTACTTTCACAGTCATTCTCTCTCTCCCCACCTGGCCCACATGTATTATTTGTTTTCACTATGAATAGATCAAAGTTAAATTGCGCTTGTTAACACTCATTCAGATGTGTGTGTTTTTGGCCTACTCATGCCAAATGTGTGAGGTTTATACAGGAGACAGGATTTTTTTGCACTTTACGTTCCCTGTCAAATTGTCTGCATGGTACACTCCACCCATCTGATGCTTCACAATTAAACAGACACTAAGATTCATTTTCTAGTACATGTGCTTGATGTCCCAGGTCTGAGGGAGAACAAACAGACAAATAAAAGAGATTTTCAAGAAGCCTGATTATGCAGTCAACTGTGAAAAACTTTTTTTTCCCCAGTTATCTGGATGAGTAACTCTGCCTGTTGCTGTACTCCAGAGATTCAATAAACGTGACGGCATGAAAGACAGACTTACTCTATCCCTCTTACACACACACACACACACACACACACACACACACACACACACACACACACACACACACACTAGTTGCTCTGTCCATGTTCGTATTAGTCTCCTGGTGATCACAGCAGCCTGTTTCTGGTGATTAGTACACCCCTGTCGATTGGACTAAACGGCTTGCTGTAAGCTCTTTGGACCCCTAAGGCCGACAAAGATCCCTGCAGTGGAGAAGCGATGTGGGAGGGTTTAAAAAGCACCAGCATAGGGAGAAGGCAATGTGTATATCGCCATGGTGGGAAGGCATTATGGGTAACACCATAGGGGGAAGGCATAATGTGTAACACCCGAGTGCCCTCAATGTGATACCCACTGGGCTAACGGCACTGACAGTCCACAGAATCAGGATATAATCATAAATCTGCACTGATTGGCTTGTTTGTTTCTCTCTCTTCATCTGTGTGTGTATTTTGCATAGCAAATACACAGAGAAGAGGTGGTTACATGAGCATGAGCAGAGTTTGAAATCTCCAGAACGGTGAGGCCACTTAAAACAAGCCTAGAAGAGCGATATAGGAGAGTGAAGTCATGATGCTTGCATACAATACATGAACAGTTGGTTGGTATGCCTGGTATGGTATGACTACTTGGTAAAAACAGTAACTAGTATTTTATAGTTTTAACCTGTTGTATTACATTTTAGCCTGATAATCAAACTGAATTTACATTTAATTTCACTGCATTCATTCATATTTGAACCACTGAACAAATCTGAGCTTCAGATGTCTGAAAGTTGTCTTCTAAGTGTACTACCTGTACTAATGTCCATTGTATCATAATCTTTGATTATATTTTATAATTACAAAGTGAAATAATGGTCTGCGACTTTACCAACTGAAAAATACAATCTGGAATCTCTTTTAAAATGTTGTTGGTATTCTTAATGGAGTAGAGGTTATAATTATGCTATAAAATGTGTTGACGTTTAGGATTATTTGATTATTTGAAATTTCTTTATATTTTTATATTCATGTTTAAAGATATATATTCACAGTGTATGCATCTTTGAGTTTGATCTTTGTCGAAAACTGTGAGTTTAAACTATGAATACTAAACCTCAGATGGTTAAAATGGCATTCAGTTGAAAGATACAGAATCAGTGTGTGCATTACATAGTACAGTATAATTTGTTTTCTTAAAAAGTTTCTCACAGGCTCTAGTTCTTTTGACTTGTGAAAGTGTTCAAGGGTAGGGACCACAAATGTCTCTTTGGTATTATAAAAAAAAACTAATACAATCCATCATAATTTCAAGTATCGCTTTTATACTTATCCATTTAAATCACAAATATTGTATAAATCATACACATGTTTGCACTATTAATGGTGCGTGTTTAATAACGTAATTGAACCTTAGTTGTCTATTTTAAAAAGCAGATGTGCCTCCGAACTATTTTCCATTTCAGTTAGCAGCAGCAGAAAGTGTCGGTAGTGATGTGTATCACGCATCATGGTATGGAAGAATGTAATGTAAAGAAACAGACATGTCGAAATTGGAAATGTTAAGAAGCAGGATGAGAGAGAGATAGTCCACCAAACAGACACGTAGAAGACAAGCGAATACAAATATTGTGCTATGTTGTGTTAGATTATAAGCAAAGCAGGTGTCAGAGCTATTGTCCTTCCCTCACCAGTGTAATTAAGTGTCATTTTGTGAAAGCACAGTCATTAGCTGTGTCGTAGTATCTTTAATTAGTACACACTGGATTGTTAATCTTATTGACAGGACTGACAGATACTATAGGCCACACACACATACTGTATGTACACACATAATCAGCTACTTGCATTGACAACTGTCGACCATTTTGTTGCTATACATAATTAATTTAAGTAAAGCACATGTGCTGATATGATATGGTTTCTTCTTCCTCAGATCCGCAGACAGGGAGGCATCCAGCTGCTGGTCGACCTACTGGACCACAGGATGAGTGAGGTTCACCGTAGCGCCTGCGGAGCCCTGAGGAACCTGGTGTACGGCAAGGCCAACGATGAGAACAAGGTGGCCCTGAAGAACTGCGGCGGGATTCCAGCCTTGGTCCGCCTGCTGAGGAAAACTGGAGATGTGGAGATCAGAGAGCTGGTCACAGGTACTGTAGCTGTGGATAAACTTACACCTCATCTCCCTTGCACGTATATATGTCATGGTGTAGCTGCAGTTATTCTCCAGCAAGACTGTTTCTTTGGCCTGAGGAGAGGTTATAATGGTTTTTGGATGTGTGTGTGTGTGTGTGTGTGTGTGTGTGTGTGTGTGTGTGTGTGTGTGTGTGTGTGTGTGTGTGTGTGTGTGTGTGTGTGTGTGTGTGTGTGTGTGTGTGTGTGTGGATGGATGGAATTTCTCTGTGGATATGCGAGGATCAGTAAAACTGCAATATGCACACACAATTATGGCAAATCTGTGCCAATCTATGTACCTGTGTACTTATGTACATTGCAATAATATTGCCGCTGATTACTGATTGAACATTTCATATTTGAACAAACAAACAGAAGGCATGCACAAACTCCTGGCAACAAACACACACACTTTTAATCACACATTAGCCTCATTGTATTCAAGTTTAATTTTGGCCTTGACAGCCAGCAGTTGTTTTAGCCGAGTGATTTCACGTCCTGGATAATTTATGCATTCAACTTTCAGTGGGAGAATATTCTTCACAAAATGTTACTATTCACTATGCAGAAACCAAGGCTGTTCATCGTGAGCTCCTTCAGATGCTAAACAATTTAACATTCCACCTGAATGATATGCAATCACAGTTCTCCTCAACAGTTTAATAGGACTCTAAGGCATAACTTCTGGAAAGAATGCAGAGCACGTAGCGAGCGAACCAAAAATCTCTTTTAAACATAATTTCACGTGTTTTGGGTTTGTGTCCTCTCTTTTCAACTGTTTGAGTTGTTATTCAATTTAAGTTTGGCATTTTTTTGTGAGTGGGTGCCTGCATACTCTCTCAAAAAATGTGTGTGGAGCATTCAAGTCCCGACCAGCAATTGTGTGGTTTATAATCACTGGTCAATCTTGTCTTAACCTGGAGGGCATGAGCAGAACAAGTTAGCTGGCGCACTGGAGACACACACATACAGCAGTGCACACGCCCACACACACAAATGGATGCACAAGTATACACACACTCATGCAACCACACTCAGATGTGCAGCACTTATTGTGGAGAGGCACACATATATCTGTGTAGGCAAAAGATGTATGGATTACATTTGAACACCCACCTAAGCAAAGATTACATGAGCTGCTATAATTTGATCTCCATTTCTCCTGAAATATTTTGCAATATTGTACTAGAGGCCCTTTAGTGCTGCAGCTAACACTAACACAAGCACTGCGTCCCTCTCTGCTAACGCAGACTCACAGATGCTCACACACATACACCACCTCAAGCATATGTGTAATCCAATCCAAATGTGCAGCTAGAGTTATTTCCCAGCATGACATTGGTTCTACAGCCTCAGGACAAGTAATAATGATGAATGTATGTGCATATGTGTCACAGGATTCAGTCTAAAGGTTAAAACCTGTGTTACTTATGGAATTCAGCAAGTAATAATGAGTGTCTCAGAAAGGCTATAATAACAGTTTGCTGTGATTTAAATGAAGTGGGTGAGCTGTGGCCTGTGATTGGTGGGGATGCTAGCAGCCCAGCAGATGTTCCAATGAGCAGTTATCCCATGTACGTGAAGAGCATGTCGCTCCCATGACCGAACCTAGCACCTCGTCTCTCTCCTTCTCTCCTATTTGTACTACTTCCCTTTTCTCATCCACCTGTGTCCTTGTGTCGTTCCCTCACCACTTCACACACTTCTTCTCTCTCTTTTATCTGTGTGCATGCTGGCCTTCTATGTGGTTCAGTGTCATGCATCACACTGTGCTGGGGATGTATATATCTGCACTTGTAGCACCATTGTTTCTCGCTCTTTGCTCAGACAAAAGCCCACTTTGTTGCACCAGGTTAGTCCGGAGATAAGAGAGCTTGTGCAAGAGGATTGGACATCCTCAAAGATAAAGTACAATCGCGCTCATTCACTCAGACACACACAGACATAGAGACAAACCGACACAAAGGAACACACAACAGCGCACAAAGAATACTGAGATGAAGTCAGTGGTGCACCCTCATGTTCAATTTGACTTCTGACCCCATTTTATCTCAGCGGGACGAAGCTCATCTTCAAGCACACACACACACACGCATGCTCAAACACTAGACGCATCCTCGTGGGTCTCTCGCTCTCTTGAGGAGAAGGGGACGCAAGCCAGCAAGGGGTTCTGTCTCTCTCTCTTTCTCTACACACCCCTCAAATACTGATAACGGCCCACTGAAGAATGGTGGAGACAAAAAAAAATGACAATGTAAGAGAGGACGGATGAAGGTGGTTGTATTTCTAAAACTATTCATTGTTATTGACACCGCTATGACAGGCTGGATGGAGGCAGGAAATGGAAGGACAATTAGAGACATGCAGGTAGGTGGAGAAGGAAGAAATAGGAAGGATGGAAGGAAGGAAGCTGTTCTTTTCCTACGACAAGGTATTCATATTTTAGATGGTGAAATATGATTGGAAGAAAGGGGAAAGGAAGAGGAAGAGAGGGAAAAATTCCAACAAATGGGATGGAAATGGGGATTAGTAGGAAGGATGAAGAACATGGGAGGTAGGACTGACTAAACAAAGGGTGGAAAGGAGAATGTAGTAAGGGAAAACAATGGGACATTTTGTTTTCATTCCAGATAAAGAAGTCAGTTATGGCAGTCACCAGACATCTGCAGGGACGCTCTGGCACCTTGAAGAATATCATCACAGCACTGGAGAGACTAAGAGATTAAAAACACAGCTTGGAGACAGAGTGTGCGTGTGTGCGTGTGTTTGTGTGCGGTCTGTAAGCAGTTTAACGAATAAATTGCACCGCGAGTCATACTGCATCATATTTTGAGCTTTGACTTTCATAAATAGTCCTCCTGCACAAACACACACTCTGAAAGTCTGTCTTCCCTCTCGCTTTCCATGACTCTTCCTGCCTTTGCCCTTCTCTGTCTTGCTCTCCCCTGCTGCTGGCTGCGTGAATCAGTGTCATGCATGACTCTTCCCTGTTGTCTGTTTACTCTGCTACTTAGCATTGCACTCCACATTTCAATTGCTTTCATGCCACAGCTATATTTTGAAGTCTATCTTAATTTGCCTCATGGAACACCTGCCTGAGCTCTAATTCACCACTCAACACTCTTGTGTAATGACTGTAATTCAATTAGGGAGTGCATTTTGAATGTTTTTTCTGACAAAAAAGACCCAATGAGTACAATGTTTTAAAATGATTTGTTTATGTTGCATTGGCCATTGAAACAGTTTTAATTAAATGCATCCATATAAAATAAATAAAACACACACATACATACAATGTCAATAAAATAGTGTGGAAAGTACAATAAGAAGGATGCTCGAGGTGCCTACTTCAAAGAACGGAGGCATTGAGAATATGTCAAGGTTCAGAGAGGAAAGTGTATTTACATGCGAGAAAATAGGCTGCCATCATTTGTAGAATTTGGCAATATACCCTTGTCGGGACTATTTCACCTTTTCCACCGATAGAATAGAAGTCAGATCCTGAAGCCAGTATGTGGAAGAAGGCGGACATGCTAGGAGCGAGGCCACAACATCAAAAGCGTCCATTTCAGCAAGAATTTGTGCACAGTGATACAATGCTTGTTCAGATTATTTTCCATTGTGTTTAGAAAATGACCATTAACTACACACATCGAATAAGTCAAACTTAATGTGTAAAGGTGGAAACTGGCAGTAGCTCTGTGATACAAAAGATGGACAAAAGACAAATTATAAATACTTCTCCAAATACAGCTGATTACTGCTGGCTGATTTTGATGAATGTTCTTTCTTGTCCTTGTAAATCAGTGTCCAGCTTGGTGTGGCTACAATTTCGATTGTTAAAAAATATATATATATAATAATAATAATAATTAGAGAATAATCTTGGTCACAAAAAGCCGTTGAAAGATCTTTGGTTGAGATCCTTGTACTGAACGGAAGGCAATAAAAGTATGAAGTAACTTTCTCCCCTCTTCTAACATCGATAGTCAAAGTGCTGTTGGACTGAACCTGTAAATGCTTTGGACTGTCGTTGGGAAGGGCAGCTACCTGACGAGTCTGTGTGAATGTGTAGACACTCTTTTCTCAGGGCATTGCTGCAAATATCATAGCAATGTTTAAAAAAAAGGTAAAGGAAACCTTATTAGCTCCTCTGCAGCGATACGTAGCAAGGAGGCATTGGATCTATTGCCAAATTGCTTTCCTCTCGGAGCTTGACCTTCATTACTAATTGGTGGCTAAATGATTTGAAAGCAAGCAAATGGCAGTTGGTGAGGTTCATCAGAGGCAGCGGTGCATACTCAAATGACATCAATAGACACAATCTTCAAGTGCTGGACTCAAAAAGAAGTGGTTGTAGTAGAGTCATAACAAATCAGCTTCCTCATTACTGCTTCTGTGTTGTCAGCTTCGTCAAAGCACTTCCCTATTCTCTGTGATTAAAGAATCTGTTTAGGTCTGGGGAAATGAGACAGGGCATACTTCTTTTTTCTTTGGGTGACCGGAAAACCTTCCCTCAACAATTTACCCTATCTCCCTGTTGGTTTTGAAGTTTAAATATAGACAAGCTTTATTGGCTTCCTGGGTCTAAGCGTGAGGTAGATAGGACGAAGTCAAGGCTTCCGGGCCTGTCTGTCAAAGTCTGGTCGATGCACAGGCTTTGGGTGTCAATAGGAGATGCTATCCTTACTCATGGGCTCACCTTGAAGCAGTGGACCATAGCATAACCCTGCTGCTGCTGCAGCTGCTGTCTGCTCTGGGCTGAGAAGCAACTGCTGAGGAAAGTAGTGTTCAAAATACAGGCATTTGTGCTAAACATCTTCAATGTATTACTCTTAAGATGTTTTTTTGTTTATTTTTTTTTAACTGGAGACAAATGTACATTTTGACTAATGTCTTAATGTGCTGATTGATATTATATGCATTGCACAGCAATAAACGAATGAAAGTAAAGACTGAGACTTAGTCTTAAAAGCATCACTAAGCAAAAGAAGTGTACTGTTTGTGTAAACAGAAGTGACCAACACTCACCTTTTGCTATCTGATGATGTTAGCAATAAACCAACTTAGTGGTTTACAAAATACAACATAGTGAAATAATACTGCTGCTGCCATCCTTTACCGGACAATTATTCACTTTGCCTTCTGTTCCTTCAAGGCATGAGGACCCCGCTGACTGTATCGCCATGTTCCCACTACTGTTATAGTATTTGCCAAAGCCATTTTAATTGAAGCCAAAGCTCATAACCTTCTTTCAAAAATGCTTGAGGACGGAGGCTCCATCACAGTCATTACAGTGTTTCCTGTGGGGACTTTTTTTTGCTGCTGCTATGCTATAAAATTGTTCATGTCCTGCAGAAATGTCACTGCAGTATTTTCACTGTGGGTTGAAACCCTGGTGGGATTGAAACCTCCAGTGTAAGCAGTGACAATTTACCCCCACTACAGGACCAGAGCTGCAGGATGCTAAGTTGTCTGACCCTGGGGTCAGGTCAACAATTGTTAACATGCTGTCACCTAAACTATTATCCCAGATCAATATTTCTTTTTTGATTTTTCTATCACAGAGTTGTGTAGACACATTAGCAATGTAATTTGTCGTCTCTGGCTTTACTCATCACCGGGTTCTGACCCCACGGCTAACTAATTCACATAGAGTCGCACAGATGAAGGCTGTTTAATAAAACATTGCCACTTGAGGCCTAACAGGCCTCACTCTCTCCCCTTACAAGTCACACTCACATTTATTCATGCAATCATCTCCTCATTTCCCCCAAACCACCCGCCTCCTAGGAAACTGTCCGTCAAGCGTCTGAGGGGAACTAGTCACAGGAGGGAGAGAAAGAGATAAAGACAGGGAGAGAGGAAGGAAGAAAGCACACACACGGACATAAAGGCTCCACCTGGATGACATCATTGTCTGTTGCTCACCTGATGTTATACTCATAAGGACACCGGGTTTAGCGAAGCATTTCAGATCTATCTTTCTAGAGCTGGCAGGTGTGTGTGTCAACCTTGAATGTTAGACAGTGGCAGACACAGTGTCCTTGCCACAGAAAACAGTGAGGACACTATTCCTTTGTCCTTCCACCTTCTGCTTGTCTTCAACGCTATCTGCAAAAAATGTACATCCCAGGCCCCCACTCTCACATCCTTAGTGTGTGTTGTGTGTGCATGTGTTTTTATTCTTGTATGTGCATTGGCTAGAGAAGCCAGATGTGCGCCTGTTTCTTTGCAAGCCTCTAGAAAGGTTATTGTCTTCAGAGACAACACTGTAACATGATTGCAATCACACACTGACAACACCCACCACTTGAGAAATAGACCGACACAGGAAGGAAGAGCAGTTTGGAAGTGTTTTGCCCAATATGTGTGCCACCGAGTGTACATGTGTCTGTGCATGTTTGAGCTTTTACCTCGGTTTGAAGGAGCCTATGAAAGGAGAGACTTAGAGGAAGAAATGAGAATCTGGAGAAGTGGAACAAGAGGCTGATTAGTGAAAGTGAAGGCAAATGTTGCCACGCTCCCACAAACACACACACACACACACACACACACACACACATGCTGCCAAAAATCATGCAAGGTCATCGTCTTATTATCACCCTCCTCCTCTTCTTGTCCTCTCACACTCTCTCTGGTACACACACGCAGACACATATGTATTTGTTCTCATAATTGTTGCATGTTTAGTTTCCACTTAAGAGCAATACAGCAGTGGAGATGTCTTGGATATGTATACATTTCGTTGAGATTAACAACACTTTAATTAGGAATGAACCTTTCTGCTTATTTGGTTTTCACATTTAGTATGTCAATGTCATTTCTCATTTATTTTATTAATTCAGTGTAATTCTCTGGGACAGTGCATACTGATAAACGTTATTGTAAATATTTCCAGATTAGCTGGGAGGCTAGTTTGCATTACTAGTCCGTGCCCAGGCGTGAAGTTTGCAGCCTAAAATCAAGTTTTAAAAAATAATCGTGATAGGCGTATCAATTACAGTCAAAGCAATTCACAGACAAAAACACAACACAGACATGAGCAGCAATAAAAGCAAAGTAAATGATGGTTCAACAAAGCAAAAACAAACAATTACAGAACAGCTTTGCAAAAACAGATGCAATCAAAGACAGAAATGAGCAACAGGACAGCAGTAGCACTGAGGTTGCATCTTGTTTTGTTCTCTCTTTCTCTCTCTCTCTGTTCTCTCTTTCTCATGTTTTTTCCTTCCCTGTTTTTTTTTCTCGGCCTGTTTCTCCTCCCATCCCTTTGTCTGTCATTTTTAGATTTTCATTATGATTGCACGATACTGTGGGGCATCAAGACTGGCGTTGCTGTTGGCCATGCACAACTGGCTGCTCGTCAACACCCAGTGCCTCCACGGCAGTTTGTGTTCAGTTTTAGGTTTAATTCATATTCCTTTGTGTGACACTGCCCAGGCCCATTGATCTTTCTCCATCTTTTACTCTACCCGTTACTTTGCTTTATCCCCTATATGCCAGACATAAGTTGAGCAAATTCGGTAGTACTATGTGCCTTATCATTAGCCCAATATCTCTTGTGAGTGAGACCTTGAGACGGGGCTGATATCGGTTACAAGTTATACGCAGTTCAGGTGTGTTATCAGCGGCCGCAATCCATACTTTGCGAATGCGCCCGTCAGTGTCTTGCTCATCTCCATTATTGCTGTTGTTTCAGGTGACACACAGTGTCTTTCTACTTTGTATTTCCCTCCCCTTACGTTTTGTTTTACATCTAACAAGCACACTTTATTGTGTAATGAACAGGACATCGTTAAGCCGGCTGACAGCCTCTGTGAACACGGTCCATTGCGTAGAGAGCACTTAGTGTCGAGAGTGGTAACCATATTGTATTTGCGTGGTAACTGTGCAAATGAATGACATCTGTCATCGGGGACCTGCGACATCTGGAGTCTGACACCGAATACGTGAGAGATGGTGACCTTCAACACGGCAGTTTTTTATAGTTTGTCGTATTAAAACCGTGTTGCATAGCTCCTCGTTCTCTCACTCTGTCCCTGTCTCCCTAAACCATCACTCAGCTCCTCCAGCTTCTTTTTCTCACTCATTATATTCCATTCCTGTGCCTGTCATCTCTGTCACCCTGTGTATCACACATTTTTATCTGATTGTTTGTTGCTATATCTGTCTTTGTATCTCTGGCTGTCTCGGTAGGGATGACCAGCGCAAGCAGCAATGACTAATTAACATATGTAGAATGTGAGAATACTGATGAAGCCTGTGTGATTGAATGTGTGGTTCGCATGTGCACAAGTGTGTCACAGCTGACCAACAAGTCTAATGCTGTCACCCGTCTGTGGGGAGGCATCTGGTATTCCATCTGACAAGAAGAAAGAAAATAGTGTGTGTGTGTGTGTGTGTGTGTGTGTGTGTGTGTGTGTGTGTGTGTGTGTGTGTGTGTGTACAGTATGTTTGCCCTTGCAGGTGATTGAAAGTATCCTTGTGTACGTAATACAAACTTGCACGCTTTTCTGCCAACTTGTGTGCATGGAGCTGCATACATCCACTGATTAACTCTGCATATGCTTAGGGTGTATTTGTGTATATGTGTGATAAATGATGCACTGGTTGGACAGTTGGCTTTCTGCCTGGACCAACAAACTAATTAATTTCCTCAGATATCACAAGTTGTCAGGTAGATTGAGTCAGAGAATAAAGGAGTGGGCGGCATTCTCAAATGGGATTTTTATTAAAGAGTCAATTGTGTCTCTCATTGCCAGTACTGATGTACCTTCACACTTCATTTGTGATGTTCCAGTGCAGCAGAAAGGTCTAGCTTGTATCGGTATCATTAAGTAGATGGTTAGAAAAAGTTTGGGGCTGTTTTGATTTTTTCCAACCTTAACTTAGAGAGACAGACTTTAACCAGCACTGACCTCACAAAATACAATAATATGTTTGCTGAGACATCTCTGGGAGATTAATGGATTCATTTGCTTTAACATTTTATAAAATAAGTGCTTATGAATGACATGTGGAAAGTTGACAGAGGGTAAATGTTGGCAAATGGAAAATCAACAATCTGGAATAAATGTATGTAATTGACATGCAAATCAATGTGTCATTAATTACTTTGTTTTTTCCATGTAACACTCGTTTTAATTATTATTTACAAAAAAGTGAACTACTGTCTTATGTATGTTTCTCTCTCTGCGTGTGTGTGTGTGTGTGTGTGTGTGTGTGTGTGTGTGTGTGTGTGTGTGTGTGTGTGTGTGTGTGTGTGTGCGTGCAGGTGTGCTCTGGAACCTGTCGTCATGTGACGCTCTGAAGATGCCGATCATCCAGGACGCCCTGGCCGTTCTCACCAACAGCGTCATCATACCCCACTCTAACTGGGACTCCTCCCCCAATCACCATGACGACCGCAAGCTCCATCTTCATACCTCACAGGTGCTGCGCAACGCTACGGGGTGTCTCAGGTAAAAGCAACACACACACACACACACACACACATGCTGCTATTGTGAACAATCCTGTCGAGGCATATGCACTTTTCTTCTTCCTCTCTTTCTTACTTAATCTCACTCTCATTTGTAAGAATACGAAAACGGCGTCTTTGTGTGTGAGAATGAATGTTGTGTCTTTTGAAGGATCACTGCTGTGTGGTTATAGATGCATACATTCACAAACTATGAACACAGCTCACTGTTGTTTCTCTCGCTCTCCCTCTCTCTCATGCACTCTCTCTCTCGCTAACGTGCCCTGGTAACCATAGAAACTCCTCCAATTGCATGTCCTTTGTGTGTCAAGACTTTCATTTTGGTGCATTGTGACGAGAGCTCGTAGTTTAGTTGACTTGTCAGAAATCGGAGAAGTTCACTCGTCGTTGATGAACTTGTGCACACTCAACTTGTATTTATCAGATGGTAAACCTTTTACAGCGTACATACACTTTTACAGTGGCAGTGTGCCACACCTCATGTTCTCTTCGTCATACTGCAGTGAACCTGTTAGTTTGAATGGAACACATGACTCAGCACAGTCAGAAATCCAGACTATTTTAAACTAATCCTGTCATTTTTTAAATAACGCATGTGTTCATAGGATTCACAGAAGAAATCCCATGTGTAAACAAAGCCTGCTGAACATACAGTGCAGCATTGGCCGATTCATTTTCAAGTTTACCTTGGAGCAACATTAGCTCTTTGATCGGACACTTCAGTCATCTTTTGTTAAATCCAGAAAATTAGCACAGAAAAATCGATGTAGTTGTTTACGTTTGATAATTTGCTGTGTAGTTTGACATAAATCCAATCTTTAAAATGACGACGCTAAAGTTAAACCTTCGTACGTAACAATACACTCACACTTGTGATTTTTAATGCTGGCTATGTATATTTCACTTGTATGTCCCAAGCACAGAAAAGGAGCTCTGGTTCTTGATCCTATGCAGCAACATTCATTTGTCTATGTACACACACTCTCACACCAACTCCACAGAGGGCTGAAACGGTTCAGAAAAAAAATGTCCACTTGGCTGTCTCTCTTTGAGCTGTGCACTCAATCAACCACCAGCAGCCTCTGGATTAAACCTCACCCCACTCACTTTGCAAAGCTTCTCTCAAGCTGTTTGGAATGCATATCTCCAGCTATTGAATGTCTCTCAAAAGCATTTCAAGCCATTCTGGAGATGTCACAAACAGGTTTTTCTGTGTAATTCACATAATTGTGTATGTTAGGTGCTACATTGTGTGCATGCAATCAACATACCAAAGCAAAGGCTTCCAGTTGCTCCGGTAATTGTTCCGTTTGTGATTGCTTTAAATATGAATACCAGCTTGCATAATTGTGGTCTACCCAAACATCCAAAATGTGTAATTATGAATATTTGCACACTTCTGGTTGTGGATGCTTTTCGGTCAGATTTCACGGACAAAAATAAACATCACCTGCCAATTAGTGGGAAGACCTGATTCAACACTAACACTTATATTTTGAAGACCTATCAATCGATATTCATTTCAACAGTAAAACTATCTCAGACGTAATAGCAACAGCGCTCTTGTACATTTCTGTGTTTTTGCTGCACTACTGTTGTACTTTGCCTCAGAGGACCTACCGCTTTGTGAAGTACAGCACTTTGATATCTATTCTAAAGTTTGACCACAGCGCCCGGTGTATTGCTTGGCTGTAATTAAATAAGCGTTTTGAAGGTAACATCCAGTTTAGATTTCTATTATAAACCTCACCGGCTTTTGTTGTCAGAATTGTAATGTAATAGCACAGGAACTGTCATGGGGCCTGTGGTACTGGACACAGTGATTATACACAATAACTCAATATCACAAACACCTGCAGAAATCTAATTCAGTCCACTAATAGCTTTGCATTTGTGATAGATATTCAGTTGGGAAAGTTATAATGTTGTAATGTATTTTTGCTGGGATGAGTCAATGCTGATTTTGCATTATTTCATCCTTATTTGGGTTGTTGTTAACTGTAACACATAATGTTTCCACCTGTGTGTGGGAGGGATGACAACAGGGATTTTTTTTTTGCATCCCTTATTAGTCGCACAAAGGGAAATGTATTCTCTGCATTTTAACCCATCCTTAGTAATTAAGGAGCAGTGTGCTGCTGTGAAGCAACTGGGGGTTAAGTGTCTTGCTCAAGGACACTTCAACATGTAAACTATGGGGAGACCAGGGATCGAACCAGCTACCTTGTGGTTTCAGGACGACCACTCTCCCCATGAGCTACAGCCGCCCAGTTATTACTGTAGGGAGGGAGTCCAGTCCAGGAACTGGAGGAGCTGAGGCAGGTCTCGTGGTCGGGGACAGACGGCTATGGCGGTGTTCCGGGAGAGCGGCAAGGCG
This sequence comes from Myoxocephalus aenaeus, assembly GCA_038501785.1. NCBI lineage: Eukaryota > Metazoa > Chordata > Actinopteri > Perciformes > Cottidae > Myoxocephalus > Myoxocephalus aenaeus. Next base: position 5,750,343 of record JBAMJR010000140.1, read on the forward strand.
GGGAAGTCTAAACGGGCAGGATCGGAGAATAATAGCTTGAGTGTCTGGCATGAATGCAGAGAACGATCCGGCAGTGAGTGTGAGTGAAGCTGGAACTTCAATACTCGAGGGAATAGGTGCAGCAGAGTGAACAGGTGAGAGGGATAGGGCTGACGAGGTGTGACCATCAGGTGTACTGAATTAACTGATTAAGCGTGTTGGAGAAACTGGAAGCAGAACTGTGACAATTACGACAATGTGAAATATCAGAAGAACGCTTTTATTACCAACAACTATTATTTAATGCACGAGAAATAATCTGGGTGTATACAGTATAACTGGGGACAGAATATAGGCGATTGTGATTATAAAGTAATTCCTCCGTTTAGTATAAATTACATGTATTCCCATTTACAGTTGGAAGAGGTAGCGCTTGTGCATCAGAGATAATGACTTTAGTGTATTTAGGCTACATTTTGTAAATAAGATTTACATAGTTTTTGCTTTTTAAAGCCAAATTGTCAATAGCTGAGTGTCATTCGTGACACCAGAAAATAGGAGAGAAATCTGAAGGGTTAAATCTCAAGACAATACATGTTTCCCTCTTGGTATCTATTGAGGTGGATAGGACAAAGCTTGCTTTTGAGCTTTTTGAGTTTTTCAAATGTCATTTTTTTATTCTTTGCATATCACAAACTAAATTCTCCCCACTGCACTGAGGGGGCGACGTCTCAGATATCTAAAAAGTCTTGAAATAAAATCTCTCACCATCTGCATGCCTTGATACCAGCAGGGGTACATGAGGATATGTTTGTTTTTTGTGATTTGAGGGCTACATATTATTTTAAAGTAATGTGTTTAATGTTGTGCATGAGGAAACTCGCACTAAATACTGCCTCGATTTCGCCAAGATTTGTTTAGTATGGAAATCAGAGCATATGAGTTTCTTTTAGTTGTTTGTTTATCCCAAAGCAAGATGTATTGCCTTGAACTTTTAAGACTAAGTTACAGTATCAGTTTTTGCCAGTGATATCTGTAGACATTCCACTTTTATGTCAAGTTTATTATTCCCTAACTCACTAAGGTGTTTTTGGGACTTCAGTGTGTGTACGTACCTCTGAAGATGCAGGGAAAAGACAAATGATGCTGTCAGAGCACTGCTCCATACTGCGAGGGTACAGATCAAATTGAAAAAGCTGGTAAAGGAGAAGGAGGACGGGAGAGTAAAGGAGAAGAAGACAAGAAGTTTCAGAGATAAAAACAGAGAGAAAGTAGTGAACAAGACCAACGGGATCTCAAAGAAGGGAGCTGAGACACAGAGAGTAATGAAGGTGTTTCTGCTGCTCACCAGGGCTGTTTTCTATCACAGTGTCTGTTATTGTGGGGTTAAACTGACACAAGGCCACAATGTTCAGGTCCCAGTGTACACAGCTCAATTTCAGACCTCTCACCTCGCTCATTGTTCCTTCGCTGTGTGCCTGTGTGTGTGTGTGTCTGTGCACTGCACAGTGCGTACTGTGTGTCCATGCCTTTGTGTGCACTGGTGTATATGTATGTCTGTTTGTTTGTGTGTGTTTGAGGGCGTATGCAGCTGTACTGTACGTGACCTTGTATATAGGCATGTACTGTATATCCACAGGTGTGAATGTGCGCATGCAAGCCCACACGCTTCCGTTCCCACTGAAAAGCAAAGGCATTAAACTAAATCAATCTCAGAAATCACAGCCAGCATGGGGGAGTTGCATATGATAATGGAAATAAACTGGTGTCAGGGCATCAGGTGTTTTGATTACGGGTGTGTGTGTGTGTGTGTGTGTGTGTGTGTGTGTGTGTGTCAGTGAGTGTGTGTGAATGTGTGTTTGTGTGTATTTTCATTTATGTGTGTGTGTTCATGTGTGCATATTTTTAATGTGGGCCAAGCAGCTAATGATGCTGATGGACCCATATGTTGTCTAATCGGGTGGCGGGCAATAAAGTTCCCTCCCCTATTTTCACACACACACACACACACACACACACACACACACACACACACACACACACACACACACACACACACACACACACACTGTTATCAGGCTAGACACAAGGTCTCCTGTGAAGGGGTTTCGATATCCCCCATTCAGGGGCTGTTTACCTCCCTGCAGGTTGTTGGTTTTCAGCCAAGCTGGAGAAAACGTCCTGCCTCCACGCTCTACGGAGTGTGTGTGTGTGTGTGTGTGTGTGTGTGTGTGTGTGTGTGTGTGTGTGTGTGTGTGTGTGTGTGTGTGTGTGCGAGTGTACTAGTCGGCATCACACACTTCCTTTCAGACACCCACAGTTGTGGGAGAGCAAGAGAATAAGTAATCAGATGAATCAAGAATAAGGAGTAGGTAGTCACGAATGACTTTGTTTCCATATTTCATTGATATTTGATATTAATTGGTTTGTATGCTTGTGCGCTCCATCTGCGGATGACCCTCTGCTGCCCCCTCACACACACACACACACACACACACACACACACACACACACACACACACACAAACACACAATCCGATATTTGTGCAGTTACCACACACCAGCTGTTTGAGACAAAGTCACTCAGTGGCCATTTGTTCCTTGAACAACATTAGAGAGCCATCTGTCCGAGATTCACTCATATTGACATATTTCCCGTACTTGTTGCATGAATCCTCAAACAACTAAAACTGTAGAGTTGCGACTAACATGTGATTTACTCAGTGACTGAACACATTTCCGAAGGTACACTTTTGCTCCCTGGAGGGAAAAATCTATGTCAAAGGAAAAATGTAGAACCTGTCTCGGATCTTTAAAAGACTGTGGGCCTAATTGGTGAAAAACAAGGTCAACGTTTTCCATGCTTTAATGACTGCCAAGCCAACTCCTGCAGATACCAGGAAGCTTGTTAGTAAAGTTTTTTTCACTTATGTGTGGCTGCTACTTTTCAGAACATATTAATGTGCTATTAACAATTTTACCCATATGGATGTTAGTGTGTAGTATGCCATGTTTTTTGAGAGAAGAAACATTCAAAACAGAGCAACACTATATTCAAATTCTATTTTTGTTTTTTTGTGTAATGGACCAAATCAGTCAATCAAAAGAGAGTTGTGTAGCCTAAAGGTTTGGTGCTGAACATGTTTGACAGGTTGCTGTACTAGATGAGAGAGCTGACACGCTATCCCTGAAATAGGTTGACTTTATTAAAGCAGGGGCCAAAATAATAAGGCTGTTTTGTTCTGGGCAGAACCTCTCTTTTTGAAAAAGAAAGGACCTCATTCAATTTGCTTAACAGATATATAATACTCTTTAATTTTCTAAAGATGTATGCCTTCCTTAGAAAGAGACAGTAGAGAAAGGACAGCGCACGAGGGAGAGAGAGACAAATAAATATCCCTAAACCATGTTTCCAAAAAAAAAAATCCCATAAAAAGCTTTATTATGCTTCAGGAAGACAGGATATACTGAACGTTAACATTGAATGCCATAAATTACCACTAGGATTAGTACAAAATGTATTTTGTAAAAATTCTGAGCGTAAACTGAAGCGGCTTACTCTTTAGCACTGGCACCAATGGCACTTTCCTTTTACTTAAGTGCAGCTAAAATAACAACTTTTAAATTCTGAATGGGATCCTTAATCTAGTACTGTGTCTTTTTGCTCGGTAGGTAATTATTTAACATGGCAGGCTAATGAGTTAGACTGAATTAATGAGGAGTGACATCAGATAGGATGAAGTGCAAGCCTGTAATGGGCTCGTTAAATAGTCGAGATTACCAGTTAAATTTACGGGCATTCACAGAAAGCGTCATTCACACACTCACACACATACACACACACACACGCACACGCATACACACACACACACACACACGCACCCGCATACACAGAGGTAAAACCAGCAAGTAGGTGCACGTGCCCTCTTTCAGCAAAGTGTTTTAGAGTTCATGCGCAGACTCATTGCTTAAAATGTCACCCTCCACACTCACCCTTCATCTTCTTTTGAAATATGTCATCTGTTCTCTCTTTCTCTCTCTCTCTGAGCGATAACCATACGCTCAGATTATGTTACCAGAGCCCATAAATCCCTTATGTTAGAGTGAGGAAGCTGACTCAAACAAACAAGCATTATTTGAGTATTCCGTGATGCAACACAGCAAGCAGTGAGAATGCCCGCGGACACATCACACCCAAAAGTTAGCAGGCTATTTTCTGCACAAGAAATTCTGGCTTCACTGTGCTTGCCAATAACTAGAAGGAAAGGCGTGTTGGAGAAAGGCACAATAGTTCATGCTTCATTACAGAACCACTAGACTAACAAGCACATGTGCACGGACGGACACGTTGACGCACTCTTGCATGTACACACAAACACACTTGCATGGCAATGTTCATCTCCGTGGGGCAGCTGCGTGCATGCCTTTCCAGAGCAGTTTGGCAACACCAACACATGTCACTCGCCAAGTTATGGACATGACAAAGAACAAGACAAACATCAGAATAATTGTCATTCCCAGATATTTAAAAGATTGCACAGGAATTCACATGGAACTTTAGCAACTAACAAGCTGTAGGGAACTGAATATATTGAGAGGACATGGACATTATTGCTTTATGCTATATAATTTATAATATCTTGAAGCATGAAAGCGTGGAGAATTTCTTTTACAAACATCAATGGATTCCGTTGGGATCTGGCTTCGCTCCTTGTTGGCAATGCATGAAATCATTCAACTACACCTGATTGGATTATTGCACCACTTGCTGGGATGTCATTGGTCTGTGATAATAATTTTCATTTAAAAACTAAAAAACGTTAGGCTGTTCTGGAAATGCAAATTAAAGTTATTCATATCTTCTATTTTTGATTATGTGTTGAATATAATTTGGACAAGAAATAGAACATGCTCTTGCATATTTGTGCTTCTACAAAATCTGGTCAGAAAGGATTCAAACTAATTGTTCAGCAGTGTCCAGTATACTGTATAGTCTTAGTCTAAGTACAACCCAGTCTTAAAAAACGGAATGATGATGGCCTTCAGGACCTTTTTCATTCAAGAACATTTGATTCTTGTCTAATCTGTTGACATCAGAATTAATGCATCTTCAGGCACTCATTCTGTCTCAACAGTGTACATCAATACTAGCGAGCATCACCATTTAGTTTAAGTTCTTTTACGCCACCCGTGATAAGGCATCAGATAAAAGAAAACATGATGCGAATCTCAGAAGTCAACATATTCAAGGCTGAGCGTTAGAGCAAAATATATAATCCACCCTCTCACTTTCTCACCCACCTCCTGTCTCCGCTGCTTAAACATTAGTCAAGGTGAAGTGTTTTCACTGTTCTGTTGTTTTATATTGACTCGGCAGAGAATTGCGTCTCCGCTAAGCGGGTTTTCCATCGTGTGCTTGTTTTTACTCATTAGCATTCAGCGCGGGTGAAAATGACATGACCTTCTCTTGAAGTTTTAATTGAGTTCCTGTGTCTTCCTCTCTCTCTCTCACTCGTTTCTCTCTTTCTCATCAGTACAATAAATGATTGACCTCATCTCATAGAGTGGTGAAACAGCTGTGATCTCTTTATAATGCCAATGTGATGGATGAACTTATTCGTTCGCGGCGTCGCGTTGACTCTTCGCTCTCACCTCTATTGTCCGTCTTATCTGTTTTTTTGACATTTCACCTTAAAAGAAAGATGTTTTAACTCACAGGGCCTAACTTTATTAATTGGTTTGTTAATTATTTCTGATCTCTTGCTCACTCTTTTGTCATATGTACTCATGCCCCCCTTATCATTAAGGCAGAACAATGGAGGTCCATTGCAGTATGGTCCTTAAATAAAGTATTCAGGTCCAGTGAGTATTATTTGAAAACTCCACTAAGTGTGTTATTGCCTGATCTTATTCCTTCTTTCCTTTTTCAAGACTCAACCACAAGAAGCAGATTTGTGGTTTGATATAATTGATCATTATATTGATACTTTTGATTTATGATCAAATTAGGTTTAAAACTACTCGGTAAAGTGCGAAGGAAGCTCACGAGCAGACAGATTATCTCCCTTTGTGATAAATGGATCCAGCCTAAAAGACGCACAGAAATGAATACTGAGACAGCCAATAGAGCAATGCATTCCCACTCTATAACTATCACCACACTAATAGCGACAATATCTCTGCTTCAATCGTCACTATGAACAGAATTCATAAGGATTGATTTTGCACATTGTTACTATGCGAAGGAAATATATTGCGTGGTGGTGACGTTTGATGATATTTTAAGGCTGCGTATACATTTGTCACTTTGGTATTTACAGATAGACAGACATACACATACTTCACTATGCTTGCTATGGCTCTAATATTGATTTCCCTAAAGGTTGTCTACAGCACGATACACACAGAGTACACACTTAAAAACATTTTTTGCTTTTATATTTTCTTGAAGCTTTCTTTGGAAACCTAACTCCAGGAACTTGTTAGAAACTTGTTAGAAAACAGCGTTTTGTGTTTGAGCACCGCCTAGTATTTTCTCTCGATAGCAAAATGATATCTTCTCCTATTGCCGGCATGGCTCCCTTCCAAGTTGTTATTCAGTGTAAAATAAATGTACTTATTTCTCAATTTTCAAAGTGTTCCCTACTGAATATACATAAATCACACAGCATCATCATTAATCCCTGAAGAGTCAGTTACTGCAACGTAAGCACTGTTATGTTCTGGTCAATGGATAATATTGTGTGACCTTAATTCACGTCTATCTGGTACCATAAACCACAGTTTCATATATATTCTATTGACACAGGCAAATGAGTCAATGTCTGGGACTGAGTGTGTCTGTATCACAGACCGCTCCATGTTGAAACCCAAACAAATCCAACCCAACACCACCCACCTGTACCTCCAGTTCAATTAAATGCTATTCATTATTTTTGTGCGGCACATTGACAGAGCTGCTAATAATAAATGGGACAATATTGTGAAATTATCAAAGCAGCGTTGGTGTGAGTGTTGGCTGTGAAGTTCAGGAACCAACTGTATGACTAAAGCGGCTTTTTTTCTCTCCCTTTTTTTTCTTTTTTTTTGGACTCTAGTCAAGTGCTTTAAATTGAAGCGAGCCTTCGGGGCATAGATTGAGATGTATCCAGAATTTTAATGTTCCATTTTCAATTGTTTAGTTTAGGGAGAGCTGCCAGGTTCAACAGTATTTATCTGTCTCTCTCTGTCTCTCTCTCCCTCTCACCCCTCATTACCGCTTTCTTTTTTTCTTTTATCTGTCTTCCTGTCTTATCTTCCCTCCTTACCAAATCTTTTTCTCTTCCCATTTGTTTGTGTTTTTCCTCTTTCTGTTTGGCAAACACACAGACTCATACACACAGACTCAAACACACAGACTCATACACACAGACTCAAACACACAGACTCAAACACACAGACTCATACACACAGACTCAAACACACAGACTCAAACACACAGACTGAAACACACAGACTCAAACACACAGACTCATACACACAGACTCATACACACAGACTGAAACACACAGACTGAAACACACAGACTCAAACACACAGACTCATACACACAGACTCATACACACAGACTCATACACACAGACTCATACACACAGACTCAAACACACAGACTCAAACACACAGACTCAAACACACAGACTCATACACACAGACTCATACACACAGACTCAAACACACAGACTCAAACACACAGACTCATACACACAGACTCTGACCAGTGTTCTTTGTATGTGTGTTGCAGGAATGTAAGCTCCGCCGGTGAGGAGGCGAGGCGAAGGATGAGGGAGTGTGACGGCCTGACAGATGCTCTGCTCTACGTCATCCAGACCTCTCTGGGCAGCAACGAGATCGACAGCAAGGTGTGTGTGTGTGTGTGTGTGTGTGTGTGTGTGTGTGTGTGTGAGAGAGAGAGAGAGAGAGACGTTGAACATCTTAGCTTGTGTTATGTAATGTGCATGACAGTATAAATGCTTTTAATTGTCAAGATTGTCCAGCAGTAAATGTGCATCTTCAAACTTCAACATGAAGTTGGGCTGAAAGAGAGAACACGTGTCTCGTTCCCTCTCTTGTAGACACAGACAAACTGCTGAATGTTTCTCATTGCAAGGGAGGTGAGAAATAATAATGACATTTTTTTTTTTTTTTACCCATTTCATTACCAGCCACCACAAAGAAGATGAATTTTAGTGTTTAAGGAGCGTGCAGTTCATCAACACATTTTATTCAGGACAAATTGCAGCTTTCAAATCCAAAGTGTTGCAGCTCTTCTTGCTGCCAGTGTAGCTCTGCCAGACGTCAAAGTTGACCGGGTTTATGTTCACTTTGTGTTTCCCCGTGTGAGAACGCGTTCACGTCGGTGTGGAGTGTATATGTGTGTTCATGACACAGTATGTGGGGGCACAGTCAATACTACACAAGCAATGTTGTGGTTGGCTGACTTCTCAAGGTCTCCCTGTCTCCCAGCTTCTCTAAATGGCCATCTTTAATCACTGCTTAACCGCCCGCCCTTCTTCACCATCTGACGGCAGTCACCAGAGGAGTATTGCTGTCGCCGCAGTAACAAAGACTGATTGGCAGGTGAACCGGCACGTGGTCACTGCTGAAATAGCGATGCACATTAGTCATGTGCTCGTTTTGTGCTGCCTCTTTTGCACACGTGCGTTGCCCAGACTTACTTTTTAAGTAACGTTAAAACTGATTACCAACCAGTACACGTGTCCATATACTTGTGTAATCAGTTCCAACTTGGCTAGTGCTCTCACAAAAACTCCCCTCACCATCACTCAGCATTCCTCTGGAATTTGCATTTTGGTCATCAAGACAGTCTCCTCTCTTTCCTCTCTGCCTTTCATGTTCACAGATCCAGACAGAAATGTGCAAGATCAGAGGAATATTCACTATATGACAATTGTGTTTTATAGTTGATTGTCCCATTAAACACAATCTACAGATTACTGCAACATTGCTGCAAGGGATTGGATGGATGTGAGGAAGTTTTAGAGACATTTAAATAGTTTCACAGCGAGAACCTGCACACAGCTAAGAGACCATTAACATAACTGATACAGTAATTTAAAATGATGGTGTAAGAACTAATAGACTAGCCCACCATTCTACATACACATCCAATATGATGCTGACCTTTTATAGATTATATGATGTTGATATTTAACAGCTTGCATTAAATGTGGTTGCTTCTGCAGGGAGAAGTGTCTATTAATGTATATCATCTAGTGTCCCAGTGGAGTGTTATGGACAAGTATATTCTAAAAGCACAGTGTGGAAAGAAGCACAAGGTCAATCTTTCATCAACATAAATGGCTGCGGTCTCGTATGAGTTTGCTGGCGATTCCTATATAAATAATAATAATGGAATTTGTGTTGTGAGGTTACTGTTCGGTAACTGGCCCCTACCTCTGACCTTCCTAGAAGTACCAGGTAATCATTTTGAAACCAAAGTCTTTTTGTTCCCTAAAGCGTGCAGCAGGACAGAACAGGGTACGCAATAGATGTGAAAATAACAGATCGAAATATGAAATGTCAAAGTAGATTGTAAATAAAACTTCTCCCACATCATTCTATAATAGCATGTGAATAGGATTTCAGACATGACTGCAGCTCGCTGGAGTGAGACATTGTTTTGTTTGTTGCATCTCTTGAGGCTGTTCAATTATACTCCTTAGTTCTTTTTTTGTGTAAACCAACGGTCAGACAGAAAGAAGATTGATGATTTGTCTTTGTTAATTTCCACTCTGCTGACTCGATGACTCCCCTTTCTCAGTGATAGTAAACACACACGCACGCAAGTACACGCACTCAGTGAAAGTACACTCTTAAGGATAGACACCATTCTCTCTAAGAATTAGTTTGCTCTCATGCACACACACTCGTGCAGCGGGCTCGCCTCTAAACTTGGTGCTTAATGGGGTGTGATACAATATATTGGGCTTGTCATTTTTCCTCATTTGCTTGAGTTCCTTCTAATCTCATTTCAAAGTCAGAGCTAACAAAATACAGAGACATACTGTATTACCTGTGAGATTATCCTCCGTCTCTCTTTCTGGCTCGTGGGTGGGGGTTGAAGGCCGATAGTGTAAAAGTGTGAGTGGGCGGTTTTTATCAGCATGCTTTGACTTTACGTTATGCTGTGTTTCCAAGCGAGATGTTTCATTAAATGGCATCAAACACAAATCTCCCACCTCACCTTTATCAATTTACTCATTTATATATATGTTTTTTAATCTCCTCAACCCTCTCCCTACCTTCTCTTCCTCTTAACTCACTTCATCTCTCCCGACTCGCTTTATCTCCAGACTGTAGAGAACTGTGTTTGCATCCTGAGGAACCTGTCGTACCGCTTGGCTGCCGAGACGTCCCACGGCCAGCAGGTGGGGTTAGAAGAGCTGGACGGCCTTCTTTGCGACGCCAACGGCCGCGATGGAGAGAGCTCTGGCTGCTGGGGCAAGAAGAAGAAGAAAAAGAAGGGAGCCGATCAGGTAAGGACAGAGGTCATGGTGAGGGCCAGGACATAACTATTATATTAATTGATGGAATGGATAAAGTGAATTTAAAAATGTACGTCTATACTCAAAATACAGTGTTGGTGTTGGGCAACTAGAGTAGCTTCAATGCTCTTTGTCATAAATTCCACAAGTGTGTGGTACTCTAATGGAGGAACGAACACCAATCTTCCTCATGTGTTGTAGAGGTGATGGCTGTGGAGAGCGCAGTCTAACACACCAGTCCAAATTATTTCATAGGTGGTCAATTAGGTTGAGATTGTGTAACTGGAAAGGCCTGGAAAGGCCCTTGTGCCTCGTATGGAAGCCTCTCCACTTGTTTATTCTGGATTTTACTTGCATGTGTCCCTCATCTGCATATATACACACATGGGTGAAAAAAGAAGACCACTTTCATGATGAAGCAGGAACGCAGTGTGAGTGGTTGAAGCAGCCGTGCCTTCAACAAGGACGTGTGTGGTAAATAATTAAAAAGAGGGATGAAAATCACACAGCACAGAGTGTTTTATGCATGCTGAGTTAAAAAAAACATTGGCTTATTTTATAATGTGTTGGCTCATAAGCCACATTTTTCTGCTGTTTTTTTTTCTATCACATTTTATGTATTTGAAGGGTAGAGGTGGACTTCCCTCCATGGACGAGACTGCATGTTTTCCTGAAGTCAAAAGCTCACTTAGTCTTAGAGTTTTACAGAACTCTAAGATTATGTTGTGTGTATGTTAGAATTGTCCATGGACCCAAAACCGAGACACAGACACAGCCCGTACTTGCATTCTTAATACCCAACCATTCTTAACTGGACTGATATTGGAACACCAAACCAAACCTGAGACCCAGAGCTTTGTCTTGTTTTATTTCATCCAGTATTAGCCATTGAGTCTCCAGGCTAATGCAACTCATTGTGTCGCTTTCTCTCTTTCCAATTGGTGTTTGTATCTTGAAACACCTGAGACCCATAGGCACAGACAGAGAGAGAGAGAGGAGAAAGGAAGAAAGCAATTCTTAATAAATTACATTTAAAAAGCTTAACACAACAAAACGGACAAAACCTTATCAGAACCTGTCTGAATTAGGTGGGGTAGTTGTACTCTAGCTATGAGAGAGACGGGTAGTAGTTTCCAAACAGAGACATTTGGGTGGTCAAGGTTCAGAACTAAACAAAACAGATATGCATACAAATACACAATATGCAGTCCCCACCTTCCAGCCCCTAACATACACACCCTTGTATACACACACTCACACAGGGGAAGCATTTCCATACACCGTCGCCCTGACATACACTCAAACAGACACACACACACACACACACACACACACACACACACACACAGCAATTCCAAGCACCCTCGATCAAGCATACGCTGACAAACACACGAATAAAGAGACTACATCAACATTATAATCAACTAAAAAATATATGCCACTATACAAGTACTGCATAATAATTTCCATTCCATATAGCTCTGACCAAAACACCATCACATGCTATGCTTTTGGACTGTCCCTCACATTTGACAGTCTAATTGCTAGCTTTCTAAACTGGCTGCTCTTTGCTCCAATAGTTGGAACCTGTCGTGGGCAGGTTGAGTGGGGTCACTGAGGATGCAATCACCTTTACTCAGAATGAGCTCCTTACACAACTGAGGAGCTGACCTTTGGTCACATCCAGTGACATGTATAGAAATGAAGACTCGCCCTGTGTAGATTGTTGATGCAGAGACAATTGGTTGAGGTTAGGCATTGACCTGAAGTAGTTAGGGTCAGGATAGCCCATTGATCAGGGCATCGTAACTGAACATATCAGGTTACTGATACCTCAGCGAGCATGCACACCTGGCCAATCCAAGTGCTTAAATGCTACACAGGGCGGGTCTTGGCAAGAAAAGCTGTGGGATTCATGAGGTCCACACTCACAAACCTGATCATGCAGTGCAACCTATCTTGCTTTTGGTTGCACATGGTATTAAACACACAAATCAGGCCAAATGATAGGATGCTCGTTGGGACGGCCTTGTAAAACAGTTGCAAGACATTACAACAAAATTGAAATTGTTCATTGTATCTTGGAAGAACATTTGCTGTCGTAGTTTTTTTTTTTTTACCTTTGCAGTTAACCTGAACCATCTCAGATGCTGTCATTGGAAACTGTTTAGGAAAAGGCAAGCACTTTCAAGAAATACTTGAAAGGTGATTCACAAATCAAACTTTTGCCAAAGCCAGTCGCGAGAAGAACAAAAACATCTTTGTCAATCAAGAAAAGCCTTCAGTGCCATTCTAAGCTCTTCTTTCAATGACAAAATATTCTCCAGTTCTAATATAACTGATGCTATTGCAGCACATACGCTATCTTCTAAAATCTATGATTGTGTCCTTTATTTTAGTCGCATTGACCTCAGGGAAATTGCCAGAACACCATTTAATGTAGTTCCCTAAACCATATATTCAAAACTACCCAAGGGTGAGTTCTCAGGCTTCAGGAACCCCACGAAGAATGTATCATATGCATACTTAAAGAAAGGTGTGAGTGGAGACGCTTATTGGTATTCGGTGGGAGACAAAACACAGCCCTCTGGGGCTCTTGGATTTATAAACTTAAAGGAGGAAATGGCTGTGTGGAATCTAACCTGCTGGGTACGATTCAGAAGAAAATCATTAATCTATAGAATGAGCCGTGGCTTAACCCCAAGATCCATCAGTTTGCCTCCCAGCCAAGTGGGGTTGGATGGTTTTAGATGCACTGATAAAATGAACAAACACAATTTTCACAAGACTGTGAGGTTGTTCAAGGTGTTCAAATATACTGTTGTTCATTATAAGCAATGCATCCTCAACCACCCGCTCTGTCTGGTATGCAAACTGATAAGGATCCAAGAATGGTGAAACTCAGTAAATACATGTGTTTATACTATCTTCTCAAAGCCCGTCTTATGTACTGAGGTAAGGGCAACTGGCCACATACGATAGAGAGAGAGACAGACACAGACAGACAGACAGGGAAATTATGTAGGGAAGAAACCAGGCAGCATGGAGAGAGATGGATAGATAAACTGAGTGAAGGAGAGAGACTCAAGCAGTTAGAGTGTAATGTAGTCTCCTTAATCATTTATTAGAGGTTCAGACAGCGAGGCCAGGGAGCAGCGCGGGAGCCTGAACTGGACCTAAACACTCCTAATGGATACTGGAACACACACACACTCACACACAAGGTTTTTGCTATCTGGAATATTTTATGGATTTCTGATTTGTTTCAAGATAGCTGTCTCTTGAAGCAAATAACTTTATAAACAACACAAGTAAAATATTTATCAAATTTAAACAGAATTATGTAACATTTAAAATGCTTGCCCCAGAACTACAACACCGATGGTAGATCATCTAGTGTTCTCACTTGATAAATAGATAGCATTGGTATTCAGCTGTCTGACCAGATAACTTGAATGCAAATCTATTATTTACTTCACTGCCATTTTCAAGCTGCACAGCTGCAACGTAATAACCTGATCTCCATAGCAGACAATGTGGGGCTCAAGCCGCAGTAAATGTGGCGGCTTTGGTGTTTTACGATTCTTCACCATGCAGGCTCAGGATACAACAACATGATATATGGAAATTCACATTCTTCTGTATGTAAGAGTGTCTTGTACTGAGGAAAATAAATTAGAAAAGGTTTGATACACTTAATCATTGGAACGTTTTAGATACACAAAGTAACATTATACATTCCGATTTAGTATGTAGGATGTCTGTCGGCAACTGAAAATACATTACTGTGCAAGAGTTGATGCCTCCTATTATACACACTTCAAACTAACAAGACGCCTTTGATTTTATGAAAAGAGAATCTATGTATAGACAAAAACATACACACACACACACACACACACACACACACACACACACACACACACACACACACACACACACACACACACACACAGCACCTCTCTCAAGACGCACACTAGCCTAGTTTACCTTGAGACCAGGGGAGGAGGGAAAGCAGTAGAGCGAGACCGAGAAGGTCGATAGGGAGAGGAAAAACTGAGAACTGGAGAGAGAAGGATGGAAATAGAATAATAAATTAGGGAGTGACGGAGGCGAGAGAGAGAGAGAGAGAGAGAGAGAGAGAGAGAGAGAGAGAGAGAGAGAGAGAGAGAGAGAGAGAGAGAGAAGCCAAGGGAGAGGAAGGGATAAATGTTCAACAGGAGAGAAAAGGGGGGAAAGATAATAATGTTAAACAGGAGAGAAAGGAGAGGAAAGAAATAGAAATAAAAGATGAGAGAGAGAAAGAGAGTTAGCTGTGGGTTCATGCCTACGGGAAAAAGGGTGTGGGCATGTCACTCAACAAAGAGGTTCAAACATCAAGAGACTCCATTGTAGTGGAGGAGAGGAGGAGGATGAGGTAAAGGGGAATGGAGCTTTAGGTTTATTTTTCAAAGCAAATGTAGGAGTGAAACATTCTCTCATAGTCTCTGTTTTCACATGCATCTCTTTCCTTTCCCACCTCTCCCCTCCGTCACCAATCTTTCATACAAAGCAGGTTGACAGGGAGCGATTTATTCAGTGTCTCTTTGACTTTTTAATAGGTCAGAGGGTACTGAATGGAGCTGTAGTAATGCATGCACTTAGACACATGAGAATACTCCTCCACAGATATCTTTCTTTCATGAATATTGCAGATATGGAATCAGATGGATTTCCAAAAGCAAAGGGGGGCGAGTAGGGTAATGAGTTTATGGTCTCAATCAGTAGTTTCAAGAGTTCTTCAACACATAATTGATGTTTGTAAATGATGGTCCCATTTAGAGTAAAATAGATGATAAAGCAGGGTATGCTTTAGGGTGTGGCCACCTTGTGATTGACAGGTTGCTACCACAACGTTGTCCGATTTTGGAGTTGGCCATGTTTTCGTCTTGCAACTTTAACCGTTTCCCTGTGTGTTTCAGTTAATTAACCTTTTTGGTTGCTCTAAAATCAGTTGTACTTCGCTCCATCCTTCTTGTGTCACTTCTGGTTGCAACTAACCAAGATGGCATTCTCAAAATGATAGTCCACAAACCAATGGGAGACAGTCTATGGTTTAGTAGAACAACCCCAAAACAGTGTTTTAGCTGACCTCCATTAATATTGGAATTTATGTATGTTCTAGTGTAGTTATCTGATGTCCAGGCCAAGAATTAGTAACTTGATGCGAGACCTCAAGTAACCGATTTTCAATGTTAAAGCACAAAAAAAAGCTGAAGCATCGTCAGACGATAACCGGCAGGTGCCTTCTGCCTCTTCTACCATTTACCTCCATTCAAGGAATTTCTATGAAATTCTGCATTTGAAGGCAGAATCAGTATATAGAGATTAGACCACCAGTGGTTTGCATCTCACCTTGCTGAACATAAATAAATATTAACTGTGTCTCCTCTTTCACAGTGGGATGGCGTGGGCCCTTTTCCGGACACAGCAGAGCCTCCCAAAGGGGTGCAGATGCTGTGGCACCCCACCATCGTCAAACCCTACCTCACCCTGCTGTCTGAATGCTCCAACCCCGACACCCTGGAGGGAGCAGCCGGGGCTCTGCAGAACCTGGCCGCAGGCAGCTGGAAGGTAACGGCGAGGTTTAAAATGTTTCTCAAACTCTTTGCCCTCGTATTTGTTCTATTCACTTTTTTCCGTCACACATGAATATCGTCGGAGCCCAAGAGTATAATCAGGTAAATATACTGCAAACCACATTCAGGCACAGGTGTTGTGGGTAAACGGGAATCTGTAAATGTGTCTATATACCCATTTAATTGTCCATTAGTATGAAAGAAAGGGATTATTCAGGGGTGTATCCTTTCTCCACCGCACATTGAATGCAAGGACAGATAATTGTACACAAATAACTTGTATGGATAAACCACAGATAAAACATTGTATTCACATTCACAACTAACTGTGTGTGTGTGTGTGTGTGTGTGTGTGTGTGTGTGTGTGTGTGTGTGTGTGTGTGTGATTTTGTGTAGGCTACCTTTTTAGAAACTCTCACAGCATGTGACCAAGAACTGCTCTGCACCCAGCCTCTGTGCCATTGGAAAACTGTCCTTTCACACACAATGATGTAGTCCAGTACATAGCTCTGGCTCGACTTCTGTTTATTGAAAAGTAATGTGGCATAGATAGATTCTTAGAGAGGAATGGCATTCTGCAGGATGGGCGAATATAAATCAGAATGACCTTGCTGAGTAAATTACATTATTTCGATGGCAGGAATATATCCATCAAAAAGAGACAAATATCAACAAGGGCACCAAGACAAAACAAAAATTCAACCCTGATCACCTGGTTACTTTTCAGTTCAGGCTTTATACAAATGCAAAGGCTGATTCGGTTGCAGTACAGAGAATAAACAACTTGAAAACTCAACCAGTTGGAATAATGTTCTATTTGCTCACTACACCATCCTGCTGACATTGAAATATTTCAAACACAAGCCCATGTGTTACGTGTTCGATAGTATATAATATTGTTTAGCAGCAATGCAATTACTGTAAAAATGTGAAAGGCTCCAAGCCTGAACACACCAGGGAATGGAGCCAGGGTTCAACAGAAGCTGACTGATGGAAACTGCTAGATGCTCATAATGTATGAATCATGCAGCAATATTATAGAAATTGGTGGAGGCATCTTTAGCCTTGGGGAGGAGTGTATGAGGCTAAAAGGCAGAAAGTGTGAGGGCTTAATCTGGGAATGACCTTGGGAAACTGCATCAGACTTAGTTGGTTGTAAATAGGCTATGTATGCTGAGTGAAGAGGTTATCTTACTTTTACTGTACATGAAAGCTTAAACTGATTCAGTTACAGATGAGAGAGTGCACTGTGGTTGAGAGGGATGTCTCTCTGGTTCTCAAAATACGTGTGGGAGTTATGTTTATCGGGTTTTGGTTTTGTGAGTTTCCGCTGCTGGTGGAATGGACAGAAAAAAACGAGCAAGGCGTAAATGGAAGAGGAGGCTATATAAAGCCAAGGGAGAAGGAGGCAGGTGGTCTTCAGGAAATCCCATTTCCTATTTTGGGGTCCTACTGCATGCATGTGTGTGCTTTGCTGTGTCTCCTCTCCTGACTGTGATGGTGCTGGTCACAGTTTCCAAAGAAGCTGTGTTTGCGTACTACTGGCTCACTCTCCGTGCTGCTCTCTAAGCTCTCGGTTAAGACCATACAGTCTATGGTTAACACACGATGATCATTTCCCTCCAAGGGTGAATTATTCCCTAAAATGATTATTTGAACCATATTTTGCCCCTTTTGGTTTAAGAAACACTATTATGTGTTTTAACCTTAACATACCTTGGATATGCTCTTCGCTTCACACTTCACTCACTGATATCTATTCTTGGGTGCTGTTTGGCACATCTCAGTCTTCGACAGTTGACCGACAAGGCGGCACCACTTTAGCTGTTTCGGGTTGAGGAGTCCATTTAAGCGTACCTTGATAGTTATTGAGGGAGGACAGAGTGGTCTCCAAGCTCAAACCTCTTCTCTATCGTTCATGTAATTGCCCCTCTTACAGTATATCACTTGTGCGTCAGTGTAATGCCTCGGCCCCTCTCATATTGACCCTGGATATAACATCACCCGCTCAACCATCGTGCTTTGTCTGTCTTTTTTCCTTTCCTCCTACCGCAACCACTTTATCCCCAATCTGTTAGGTCCGTCTGCCTGGTAAAAGAGAGAAATAAAGAACTAGTGAGCATAGTGACAATAAGACAGTGGAGGAATGGAAATGTGTGTATTGAAAATAACCGATTACACAACGCACAGGCATGGTGAGTTCCTCATAAGGTAACCAAACAATTGTCAGAAGCGAAGTAGAAGACAGTTTTTGTATTGTTTCCATGCCCTCTGTCTTTTGTTTACCATGCTCTGTGGATATAATTGTAACCGCTGTTGTTAAAACCTAGGTTTTAAAAATAGAAAGTGTATTTACTTTCTGGATTCTAACAATGCTGCAAATTGTCACAAAACATCCACAATCTTCCCGTTTCATTTCCTCCACAAATACACAATGGGATTGTGTGTTTATGCTATTGCCAGGCTACTCTTCATGCAATACAATGTTTGCTATCTAACGGCCTTCCCCCTGATTTCTCCCTGCCAGTGGTCGGTGTACATCCGGGCTGCTGTGCGTAAGGAGAAAGGCCTTCCCATCCTGGTGGAGTTACTGAGGATAGACAATGACAAGGTGGTGTGTGCCGTGGCCACCGCTCTCAGAAATATGGCCCTGGACATCAGGAACAAGGAGCTCATTGGTGAGTATTAATAAACACTTTTCCAATAATTATTGTATTTGTTGGTGAATCCCCCCAACTGTTACATGAATTCATTGCATGGATCGCTGTCATTTTTAATCTCGAAAAAGTTACATGGATTTGGACTCCTGCCCTGTATTGCGCAGTTGTGGTCTCTGTTGTAGGTTTATAAAGAGCAACCTGAAGCCCAATTACTTTTCTAATTGCATTTCCTCGTAGCCGTTCCACTTTGGTCCGTTTCTAACGCATTGCTCTTGTTTAGGGTATGCAAGCTTGTGTGCAAGTGATGTAAGACAAGGGTACACAGCCTGTAGCCGGTTGCTCCAATTAGAAGTAATGCAACACTAATGCCAGCCTGTAGTCACCTCACAACAACAAAGCATGGCGGCTCACCTGGCTTCTTCCACCATGCTAGCCAGGTGGACAACTTTGCAGCTGAAGGATTTTCACACATTAAATTCATTGTCACTGATTTAGACCATTAATGAATCACAAACTAGGATCAAGACTATACAATGATCTGAAACTCCAAATGAGGCTTCATATGTGATCTAAAATTAAAGGGCTCAACAGATGTCCAACATTACTACGCCATGATGGTAGAAGTGTGATAGTTGCTGGGACTACTGCAATATAGTTTATTCTATATACTTTTATTCTTGTGTGACTATTGGATGAAGCCATGTGTTATAATTTAATTTAATTAAAGGGCCAAGTTGTGTTTGTTTGGGCTAATAAGGAGTGTAATCTGGGATAAATGAAATAAACTGGTAGAACATTTGAAGTTAAGAGAGGAAGTCTGAAAGGAGAGGACGGTAGATATTGCAGCAGAAGATTTGATCAAATCAAAGGCTTGCATTGGGCTTTGAAAAGCAAGTGTGGGGCTAACTGACTGGCAGCATCGCCACATCCAGGGACTATAGGGATCACTGGTTAAGACAACAAGACACTTGTATAGTGTGTGTTTGTGTGCGGTGGAGTGTTTCTGTCTGTGTTTGAGTTTGTGTGTGTATAGCATGGGCGTGTGTTGCAGCACCCTTTTTGTCTGTGGTTTCTCTGAGTTTCTCGGCTTCCTGGTGGGCTCAGTGGTTTCTATAGCAACCCAGCTACCCTCAGTCTCCGGCAAAGGGCTTCTGGGGCGTCTCTGGGTCGGTGCCAGAGTGTTGTACGGACAACGAGGAATGCTGCCGGCGAAGCTCGATACGCTCATACAGTGGATGGTCTGTCTGGCGCAAGCAGCAGATTACAGGATAATTGAGGTCTTTGCTGAAAGACATTTATTTATCAGTTGGATTTGATTGGCTTTGGGCTTTTGGTTCTTGTTTGTCTGTCTGTCTGTTTGTTTGTTTTTCTCTAATGCACCTTCTGTTTAATATAAAGTTAGGTGGTTGAGAAATCCTCACAGGTGCATTCATTTATTTTCTTAAGCCCCACGCTGGCGGCTGCCGTGGCCAGAGGCTTTTTTTTGGGGGGGGTTGTACGTCCATCCTTCTGGTCCATTCTCGTGAAATGCAACATCTCAAGAACCCTGAAGCAAATTCTTCAAATTTGGCACAAATGTCCACCTGGACTCAAGATTTCTTTTGATTTTAGTGGTCAAAGGTCAAGGTCACTGTGACCTCACCTAACACATATTTACATAACTCAATAATGTATATGCTATGACAATGCTATGTTATGACAATTTCACACAAATATCTAATAGGATAATAAGTGATGATATTTGGACAGACATGGATGTAAACTGAAACTTGGCTGGTTTGTGGAGGCATGCAACTACAAGGCAGTGATTCTAGTTCTCTTTAAAAGATTGACAAGAACCTTTGCATGTCATCCCTCGAATTGCTTTGCATATGTACTCTAAATGTAACATGCAATTTACAGATATTAGATGATAACATATGGAGTCAGGTAGACTCAACCAGGTAGAGTTTATGAATGTGAAATGTTTGATAAGATTGGTTTCATGAGGGTATTATAATATTATTTGGGCAAAATGCTGTTTCAGCTGTCTTTACATTAAGTTTGACTGAGTCATTTGCTCTTACATTGTTATGAATTAATTTATTAATTTATTTGAATATAATTAAAGTCAAAATACTGACATAATGTGATCAATTCTTTCATTTGACCTTTTACAGTGTATGTCCTGCTCTGAAAATCAGTACATTGTTTTGATTAAAATATGAGAGGCAGTTGGTCAATTTGAACTTTTAAAGACCTTAATTGTCATTATAAATAGGAGAGTTATGGAAAGAGAGTTAGACACTGTAATGCATCTGTGCCTCATAAAGAGAAAGGCAAGCAAAACACACAGGCACGATTGAGTAATGTAATTACAAACAAATTCACAGGGAAAATCAATTCAAATATTTTTGCCATTTTCATTTGAATACACACTTGACTTAATCAGCTGCAGAATAACTTTGTTTTAGGCCTGCGTGATTAGCTCTTGCAGTGTTATTTCTGAGACTCAAGACACAGAAAATATGACAGCGATAGGGTGATGGAGACAAATTAAGATACCGTATATAATAGAGAGAGAAATAATTAGGGGCATTGCAGATCATCATTTATAGCAGTCAGGAACGTGCTGACAGATTTGTTTAAAATAGATACACTGCTGCAAATAACTGAGATCCTGAGAGATTGTTGTGATTTTGACAGTCATGCAGTTATCAAAAAACATATTATTAACTGTCTAATGTAGTTAATAGGTTACTGTGACACAGAAGTTCTCGGTTCAGTTTGGTTCAAATATTCTAGAAGAGATGCACTAAAGCTTCCTTAAACCGTTTGAGCATGGAGTGGCAGCAAGACTCTTAAACTGGCCAATCATTCGTCACATTCTTTCTTTTGCCAAACACTCCTCATGTGAAATGTTTGGTTTTGATTCCCATCTTTCTGTTTCCCAGCCTTTTTGATTGTGTGCCCCGCCCTGATTAGTTTCTCATTTACACCCTCCTTCCCTTGTGTATTTAGTTTGTGTATTTCCCTGTTTCGTTGCCAGTTTGTCTTCATATTTTGTGCTTAGAGTTCCAGCCGTTTTTTCCGAGTTGTTTTAATTTTAGCGTGTCCTGTGTTTTGGATGCACCTGCTATCTGCCAACTGCTTCCTGCTACCTGTCTGCCATAACCTGCTTTCCCTTGGACTCTCAGTTTGTTAGCTGTTTTCAACAATAAGTCACTGAACTTTCCCTGCTGCCTTCCCATCAATCCAGCCTGAGACTGTCACACTGTGTACGGTGCGTCCCATGCCTCTACTTGCTTCAAAATCAAAATTGCAGCCCTGGTTTGATCTCCCAACAAATGAAAAAAAAGATCTGCTTTTATTGCTAGATGTTTCACCATACACTATGTTAATGTATGTCTCTTTTTGGCTAAGATTTCATATGAACCAACACTGTTGTGGTTTTCACTGCCTGGCAAAGATAAATGATTAGCTAAATAAAGCAGATGGAAACTGCACAGAGCTGCAGGATGGGGTTGTTGATTCAGGGAATAAGACAGTGATGGCAACCTGGCTCTGTTTAGCCATCAGGCATTATTAAGATCTCATAAAATTGATCAGTATCATTGGAATAAATCATCAGTTTACATTCAAAAACAGCTGGCACATCAACTTCTCTTCCTAACTGTCGAGACATCCACATGGTAAATGAGCCAGAAAGCAGCAGTCAGAGTTAATGACACACAATGTCACCGAAAGCCTCAGAGATGAAGAGGGAAAATGGAGAGAGGAGGAGAAAAGTGAGAGGGATCAGTCAGGGTTGAGCCTTTGCTCTTGGCAAGGTGTGATTTGATACATGTCGACAGAAAAGAGGTAGAGGCCAGGCACTCCTAAGAGACAAGCCCCATTTGGCCCATGTTCACAAGCTTTATTCCCCACAGTGACTCCGAGTCAAACACATTTTTCTTTACACTATGCACTATGCAAAACAATCGTTTAACCATGAGAAACAAAGCAATTTCACGATGCAGTTTGTGGCTCTTTGTCAGATCCAAGTTCCACCTAATTGTAATACCATTTTGCATGGCTAATGAGTAAATCACCTCTTTCTAAAAATGAAAAATCTTCATGCTGTAGTGTGTCATAAGCCGTTAGTGTCGGTGAGTTTGGCAGCATCAGCGTGGGGGAATGGTAGATTGCTCAGCAGAGTGAGCGAAGATGAGAATCATCTTTCGCACACAATAAACTCAGAGTGTCAAATCCTCTAGAAAAGCACTGGATGGCAGCGAGACAGGGAAGAGGGAAGGAGCAAGAGAGGAAAAGAGAGGCCAAGTCAGGCTCGGCAGACTGAATATGAGTGGAAGATGAAACTGAAGAGTGAGCTGAAGACCTACTGTAACCACATATGTGTGCTTATATTCCAAGCCCTCTGTAATGGGATTTAGTGGCATATTGATGTCACTGAGAATCATTCCTCTCATCTGTCAACGTTTGTGTCTCTCTCCTGATTTCACCACCTTCATAGTTTTTGATTTGCATAATGTACTGTATGCCTGTGTAGCAATAAATGAGTCCCATTCACTGCTACACCGTCTGTCAGCGCAATTCTTCCCCATTTACTTACAGATGGTAATTTGACACACATGAATTGGGAACAGCACTGGAATGACAAAAAGACGCTGTATTTTTTTAAACACAGCACCCATTTACTAAAGGCTCCCATAAACACATGCGCAAATCCAAGACAAAATTACTGTTTAATGAAAAAGTGATTAATTAAAAACTCTATTAATTGAAGACAGTTAATGAATTAATGTAATGTTTTGTATGATGTGACTGGCTCCAACTACTACATATAATTGAGTTTCTGGATCCTGCCGTTTAATTTAAATTCCAAACATGTAATCCTAATGGGAAGTCCTACAGTATAATGGGGATTGTATTGAATATGCAATATATAAATGTAGTAATAGTTGGATGTGAAAGCGGAGTGTCTCAACATTTGATTATGTATCAATCGACAAATCAATGATTCGGGAAACAAAGGATTGAGACTTTTAAGCATTAGTGATATTCACTCAAGAAGAACACCGACAAATGTTTGAGCTTGACACAGAAACATCCAGAAAATCGAACTCGTCACCTTCTAAATACCAGATCTGCTGGCTATCTTCCTGCATTTGGACGACAGCAATTAACCTCCGACATCAAACAAAGCTCGCCCAATGGTTTACTAGAAAGTGGCTGAAGACCGACTCTTTCATGTGAAACCTGGGGTGCTTGTTAGGATGCATGCCTAACTTTGATCAGGATGTTCTCTTGTGTGATATATGTAGAAGCTCCCCAGTTCTGTTTGCAGCACATCAAATGAAAAAAAAGCCTTCAGAGCACGGTTAACACTGTTATTCTGATTACTTCCTGGTTGCAGAAGACTCTTATTTGACTGTAGTAACAAAATCAGTACTCGTGATCACTTATCTGACATGGTGAATAATGATGAAATCAAAAGCAAAATGTGAAAAGGACTCCTCCACTTCAACCGTCTCTTCATTTCTCCTTTCTTCTTCTCTTTCTCCTTCTGTCACCCCTTTCTTTGTCTTCTTCTCTGGTCACAATTCACCTCCTATTAGATTAAGCCACCCCTCCCACTCTTCTCATTTTCACTTTACAATGTTGTGCCCACCTTCTTGTCCACGAGATGAATATTATCCCCCTTTGTTCTCCATCTCATTCTGCTTCTTTGTTTCTTTTCCTTCCTCCTTCTCCATCCCTTTATCCCACTCCCACCCCTCCCTCTCCGTCTCCTCTCCGTGTCGTTTGAGACATGAGCTCATACTTCCTCTCCTTCCCTCTCACGCCGTCTCTCGCTCTTTGTGTCTCACATTGATGACATGTGTGGAGAGCGTTACTGTGGAAACTGAACTACTGCGCCACAGGGATGTTTCTAATTGCATGATTATGTGAGGTTGGCCCTGTTAACACCTGGGGTGGGAATATCCGATCGCAGGTGGACAAATTATCACGTACAAATAATCACATACATCAATTATTTTTGCAAAGACCAAATCAGTTGTATTTTTTTAATGGAGAACTTTGAGGCGGTTTGAGAATGTCTGTTTGCCATGAGGAGAAACCCACAAAATCGAACCGAGGCGTAAGCTATTTTACGCGATTTGAGAACCAACAGGAGATGATAAAATGGTGTCACAACAGGTAGGGCCGCGGTTTTGATGATGCATTTTCCTGTTATGTGCATGTGTCGGGGACACATCAGGACGCATTAGCGTTTACACTCCAAACTCACTGCTTCCAAAGCTTCAATCTAAACATTTTATTCACACACACACACACACGCACAAACACACACACACACACACACACACACACACACACACACACACACACACACACACACACACACACACACACACACACACACACATTCTAGTCCATTTAAAGGTTGCATGTATGTGCTTACTTTGTGGATTCCTGGCCACACCAAATATTATCAGAGCACCAGAGAATGTCCATTTTGTTTTTTTCCCTCACCCGCGCCACATTTTGCAGTCCCTGTAAACAGATTGCACTGTGGTGGGCTAAAACTTTGGAAGGCTAGCGGGCGGAAAGACAGAGTGGCCTAGTCCACTGACTCACGCAAAGTTGACACACTTCTCGGTCCCTGTTGCAGTGGTGTTTTACCAAACTTCTGTGTCGCCTTCAGAATGAATCTCTTGTGTGTGAGGGTCTGGCATGTCTTTTATCAGCACACTTTGTTCTCTCATGGCATCCTCCGTCCTCCACTGTGCCAGACTGGGAGCGCGACAGACATAGAAATAGAAATTGAGAGCAGTGAAGAGAAATAGAGAGAGGAAAAGATAGAGCTGTCACGAGATACATGAGGGTTTTTAGGTCTGACAGCCGTCCCCCCCCAGGATCTGACTCTAGTTCAGGTGATCTTGGGAGGTAAACGGATACATGCAATGTGTCTGTTTTTTTTCTTTCTTCCGAAAGTCTTTGACATATTCAAAATTGTGCCCTTGTGATTTTATTCAAGAAAGTGTATCCACTTGTAAGCCCCAAACTAGTCATCATTGAGAAGCTGTACAGTGTAACTGTACCCAACCACATGCTCTATTAATTGTCCCTGTGAGTGTGTGCATGCATAGAGGAAGTTTGTGTATTCCCAAACCGGCATCTTCTCCTCCATGACAGTAAAATGTCTCAAATGAAGCCACAAGTTCCCTCACATGGGGGGTGGTGGGGTCCACGCCTTTCCTTCCTCTCTCTCTTTCTTGCTGTAAACCTGTCACCCATAGACATCAAAGAGGGACACAGAGGGCGAGATATAACTGCTGTGAAAAGCACCAAACACAAGAAGGCAGAATATTTTATGACGGGGAAGCGACTGCATGCCGCTTCCAATTTACCTCCATTTCTGGCCTGCTTAAACCTGCTGTGTTTCATCTGTTTATACTCTCCTCTGCATTATTTATTAATGTATATATTTATTTATTTATAAGTTAAAAGGAATACACCTCACATTGCAGCGGGGAACCCGACTGCCTTCGCAGGTCATTCATATCTATTTTAGCTTTATGAGAATGTGAGGATGTTGATAATTGACTGCAGGCTCTCTCTGTGTGTGTGTGTGTGCGTGTGTGCGTGTGCGTGTGCGTGTGCGTGTGCATGTGTGTGTGTGTGTGTGTGTGTGTGTGTGTGTGTGTGTGTGTGTGAGTAATATTCCTACTTCTTTATGGCTGCTCTCCAAATGAGTCCATGATCCAGAACTCATTATAATACTGACTATTTTTTTGTGGTTTGTGTTTTGATATAGTTCTGATGTATAGTCTTAAACTTGTTGAGCTCACTCAGAGGCTGACATAGAAGGACCATAATTTTCATGTTTTCAATCAAGAAATATTCCCACAGAATCCATACCCTGTTGCTGTGAATCTGGCGCCCCCTGTCGATGGTGTGATGTACTACTGATTAAATTACCCCCAGGAAACTGGAAAGGCACTGAAACACTGAATATGTTAATGCAGGTGGTAATATACAATTTATATTTAGCACATATCAAATCAACACATTGTTCCAACAATGTTTTAAGTGCTTACCCTGTTAAGACAAAAGTAGTTTGCGCACAGGATAATCACCGGAATATATCTGTAATTTGTATGATTCTAAATGTGATCAGATTAGTCCGTTAACAAAGCAGTTGTCACATTCTCAATTTCTTTTCTCACAACAGATTTCACAGCTGCAGTGTAAATGTTTGTCATGCATTTTTCCATTGTACCGTGGCTTTTATTCAGCCTAGAACATACTCATATAACCCAGAAAGGCTTTAGAGACCGACATGAGACCTCAACCCAGTCACTGATAATCTTTATTCTCAGACGGTTGGACGCCACAACCAATCAAGCTGTTTCATCTTTCCCCACATCTTCCTGAGACAATTACCTCCAATTTTACTTTGATAACGCTCTCCCTTCTCCGTCAGTAAACAATCAAATCACTCGATTGTTGAGGGTAATTGGATCTCTTTAAATCAAATCAGCCATTATGGCCCTGATGAAGCATGGCCTGCTCAGCAGAAGTTAGCTACACATGAGGGAATGCAGCACAGGAATACATTACCATCTCTGCCTCCCAGGTGATGATGGCTATATTGGAGGAGCTGTGTAATACAGGTTTATTAGACTGTGCGGTGATCAGCACAAGGCTTGTTTCTCTCCTTGAGGACTTGTTCCAGGTTAGCTCACATGACAAAGAAAGAAGATGAGGGGAGATTGCACTCCAGCATGTGTCACAGTAAGACTTTAGAGGAAAAGGAGTCGCCACCCACTCATAAAAAATCCATTTGAATTTGCTCCACGACTCTTTTATTCCTTTCCTTCCTGCATCACTACCTATGATCACTGTGAGGTTACAGGAATAGTTCTTACATGAGTTTTCTGGCTTTGACACGTAGCTTAGCTTCTGGTTGTATGTCCTACAGATGTACTCATTCTAACAAATTTAGATTAGTCATCAACTAAATACCGACAACTTAAATGTGGCCTTGAGAGAAAAAAAAAAGTATATTTAGTAGTAATTAAAATAAAAAATATATTTAAAAAATGTCTTCATCAGGGAAATGAGAACATCAAAAGATGTTGCTTTTAAGATGTGTTGAATTTTGCATTGACATT
The DNA here is from genome assembly GCA_038501785.1 of Myoxocephalus aenaeus. NCBI lineage: Eukaryota > Metazoa > Chordata > Actinopteri > Perciformes > Cottidae > Myoxocephalus > Myoxocephalus aenaeus. Next base: position 5,778,305 of record JBAMJR010000140.1, read on the forward strand.
AGGAAAGTGCAGCAACTCCCTCTCGTTTATATTAATCTATAATGTATCAATATGCTTCTCACAGGCTCTGGTATCATAGATGTAGGAAAGAGGCCAGATTTTATTTGACTTAAGTGGTGTCTGCACGCAGCTTTGCTTCAGTTTACTTAAGTTTACTTAAGTTTGGCCTTTGCTATTTATTTTTGTGTACAGTATCAATATTTCTTCTATGATATAACTCTAAAACCCCAAGAGACAAAAAAATGACATTGCGAAGTGAAGATTAGAAAAAATTCTCAAGTATTTTACAAAAACATCTCACATCAAGGGAAACCCCCAAAACATGTCCCAAAAACAAAACAAACAACCAAGAAGTTAGATAATGAGCAATGTGTGTGTTCGCGTGAGACGTGTGTTGGGGTGCATGCATTGCTGTGTGTGTGTGTGTGTGTGTGTGTGTGTTTGTGTGTGTGTGTGTGTGTGTGTGTGTGTGTGTGTGTGTGTGTGTGTGTGTGTGTGTGTGTGTGTGTGTGAGAGAGGCTTTCAGTCATGCTTCTTAGCACTCAGTGATTATCAGTCTTCCTCTAACAAGGTGTGTTATTAAAAGGGTTGGAAATAACAAAGGCCTCGTCGTTTCATTCTTCAGCTATCAAGGCGTTTCACATTGCATTCGTCTCAGCGTACGCTAATGTGTATGCAGGCTAATTCTTCTTTTATTTTACTTGGTTTCTGTGTCCTTCAGTCATTCTTTTTGTTCCTCATCTTCCTCTTTCCAATCTCTCAAACATGGCTGACTACTATGCTGTTTCCTCCTTCAACCTCGCTTCCTCTCTCTGCTGCCATATCATCTTCTCTGTTAAGCACTTGCCCCCTGTGGGAAGAATGTGATGACGTTGCGGAGACTGATAGGGATATGCATGCACACACCTGTGTGGACACACACACACACACACACACACACACACACACACACACACAGGCGCATGCAAGCATATTTCAGGGAAATGCTGACAGAAGTTTATCAGAGCATCTGCCTGTAAGCAGAAAATACTACAAACACATATAATAGGATGCCTCCAACAGTTTTAACATTTTTGTGAATACTCTTCTTCACCCACCTCGTAGTATTACTTCATTCCCTACAGTCAGTTAAACACTTTATCAGTTAGTCACTCAATCATTCACACAGTAAATTGTCTGGCAGTCAGTCAGAAAATAAGCCAGTCGGTAAATTAGTCATGCAGCAAGTCAGTAAATAATTCAGTCACTCACTCGGAAATTAGTCTGATCATTAAATCAAGAAAGAAGGTAAATGAATCAGTCAGTCATCAGCCAGTAAATCAGTCAGGGAAATAGTCAGTCTCCCTCTTAGGATGCAGCTTAATTTTGTCCTCTCAGCCAAAAGACAATGACCGCTTAACCTCTGTTCAGCCTGCCAGCCTGAGATAACGCTTGGCCAATTAACTCCCAACTCTATACTTATGGAAAGAGTTAGCATCAGTGTGTGTGTGTGTGTGTGTGTGTGTGTGTGTGTGTGTGTGTGTGTGTGTGTGTGTGTGTGTGTGTGTGTGTGTGTGTGTGTGTGTGTGTGTGTGTGTGTGTGTGTGATGTTGTGCATGTCTGTATGTGCATGCATGTTTGCTGAAACCTCCACGTGTCTTCATGAGTGTGCCTTTGGTAATTTCAAACGTGTCTGACAACAATGTTTGTGATACAAGGGCATATGTATGTGCATACTTCTTCTCTGTGTGTGTGTGTGTGTGTGTGTGTGTGTGTGTGTGTGTGTGTGTGTGTGTGTGTGTGTGTGTGTGTGTGTGTGTGTGTGTGTGTGTGTGTGTACCCTTACTCCATGAAGGTTGATTGTGTCATCCGATGTTGCTGTCTGTGTATTGCTTTGCAGGTTCTCAAAACAGATCACTAGACGGTATTAGAGGAAGAATTGGGGAAATACTGAAAAACAGTGAGAAAATGTGTGAATGCTCAGATTTTGTAATGATACATGTAATGGTCCACTTTAAGTTGATACGACAATGGATACAACACTCTGGTTTTTATCTACTTTATCTGATCCAGCACTGTGGCGGACCTTTGTAAACATTTGTAAAATGGCAGTGGACAGTTCTTCAGTGTTTTGTACACACTCAAACTAGCATGCATTCACACTGTTTTAAATGGCATGCTTCAACACGCCTCATGACTGATTTGTGTGAAGAGGCTCAGTTGATTGAAGTGTACCTTCTTGGTGTGCATCGGGGTAAGTGGGCTCGTCCTAGTGGGACTATTGAGAGGATTTTGTTGGCTCATTATTCAACAATCACATCTGCATCCAAAATGCTGGTTCATTACCTGGAACATTCCCTGTGGGTTTCGTCCCAGGGGGCTCAAGATGATTCAAGTGTAATTGACAGGTTTTATGACGGCCAGGGCATTTCTTAACCCTTGACTGCTGCTTGTGTTGAATGTAGTGCTGTGTGATGAATCTCCACACAGCACCTCAGTCAGCACAATCTCCTCTCTCCTCTCATCTCTTCCATTCTTCCCCTCATCATCACCTATTTGCCCTGATCTCTCCTTTATTGGGCCCCTGTCCTCAGTCATCTTCATGATCTCAGTCTCATGGGAAACTCTCTCATGGGAGTATATGCCAAACATACGCCGACAAACTGCTCTCATCTTCACTAAAACAATATACATTTTGGAGATGGTATGAATGTATTGTCTCGTCTTAACCCTGTTCGTCATGATAGAGGACCTTACGGTGTGGTTGCATTCAGGTTACATGAAGGTGGTTCTGTCCTCAACTTCCATCATCTCCTATTTGAAATCCATACTCACACCACTTTGTCTTAAAGTCCCCTTCACTCCAAATGTTATTGCTTCCATCTGCTCTACCCAGCTTCCTATCTGCCAGCATCTCCTGCACTTCTTAATTACTCCCACTCTCTTGCTGCTTCGATCTCAACAAGAACCATTCTTTGAATGTCAATTTCTTTTTTCATTCTCTTCATATGCCAGCCTTTTAGAGAAATAGCAGGAGTCGTCCCCTTTTATTGGATTCTCAGCATTTCTGCATTATTGTGTGTGCGTCAGAGGATTTCAGTGTGTCCCCTCAAACTAAAGATTTATGGAGTTATCCAAACTCCCTCACTAGCTGGGCGACACATTTGCTTTGAAAAATAGTGAGAGGGCAATTTGACTTTAATTTCATCGAGGCTTTGTAGTAAGTATGTTGTTGAGGTAGTTGTATACACGTGTATACTGTACCAGTCATCCATAACCAAACTCAACTTAAATGCTTGTCTAAAACAATCCCCTTGCATTGATATATGAATTATCCAGTATGGTTTTTCAAAATAAACTCAGTCCAATTGTCTCGATGTGTTTCTTCTATTGTTCACAAACAAATATTCAGCGGTAATTTTTAGAACCTTTCATGATGTTTGAATTATCTCCATACAGTACGGAAGGGTGTGCAGAGGATAACATTTGACCAATGTTTTTTGTCGCAGGTAAATATGCCATGAGAGATTTGATCCATCGGTTACCTGGCTGCAGTAGCAGCACCAACAATAATGCCACCAGCAGTGGGACCTCCGGGACCACCGGCCCTCCCAGCAAGGCCATGTCAGACGATACGGTCACTGCCATCTGCTGTGCACTGCACGAAGTCATTACCAAGAACATGGAGAACGCCAAAGCCCTGCGTGATGCTGGTGGCATAGAAAAACTCATCGGCATTGCCCGCAGCAAAGGAGACAAGTGAGTAGGCCAACCTTTTGAGGCCCTGACACAAAACTAGGTTATCTTCATCCATACCATTAAATCATCAGATTTGTGCGATAGTTTTAAAATTGGAGGAAAAAAAATTTCAAGACAAGTTTTTTTTTTTTTTTTTTTACCACTGAAGACCCAATAGAATGTATCTCTGCATCTTTACATCAAAGGAGAATACAGTTCAGATTTTTTCTAAAACTGTCCAAGATATTTCACTTCTGTGTGAAATATCTTGGATAGTTTCGACAACATGTTTCAGTAGATTCCTTTACCCAAAATGCCTGACAGTACAACGAGTGGCTCTATTCTTTAAATGGATTGTCCCAGTGAGAATAAAACCTGCAACACAGTGTTACTGCCATGCCACCGAGCGACGGTAGCAACACAGAGTCCAACCCTACAATTTAAAAACCACTTGAAATGCATTCGCAGCAGTCCCAGATTGGGTTCAGCAGAAATCCTCAAAGGATGCTATAACAATCTGAGGATAATGATATATTATAACAGTTCATGGAAAAATATGTCAGATGTATTTAGAACCACAGAACAGATTTACCTGTGCTGCTGCGAAGTGTTTTTAAATCATAATGGTTATATGTCCAGATTTCAGCAGGGATCATTCTCTTGCAGTGGCTTTAAACATGCTCAAGGACAACCACCCCTGAATAACGGTCGCAGTTTAAATCCTAATGTAAAGGCCATAGATTATCATTGTTGTTTTGTTCTATACCTGTAACGTTAACATTCAGCTCACCCTGGACTGTCAGTGGTGACCAGGGCCTTTATGTGGCCATACATCTATCTATCAAAGCTGCACCTGCCTTCCCCGTGACCATTCATCCACAAACGACATCTGCAGATCAAGGAAGACGCATCAGGAATATAACTTGTGTCACCGCACGAGACCAAGCAGGGTATTTTGCAAGCTGCTATGGCAACTGCCAGGTCAGGGGTAGACGTTTATCGGACAGAGATCAACCGCTCCTTTATTGTTATGGAGAGACGCTCAATCTATTTAGGGACCAGTGCTCAAGGGCACCATTACAGAGTGAGATTAGGTGCTGGAAGAAACCTTCATAAGTGCACATTTCACTCTGAGTGTACTTGGCTGCTAATGGCCCACACGTCTTCATTTTCCCAGGATAGGTAGACTGAGGATAAATACTCCTTATCAGAAGTGCCATGCCACATTCACATAATTACACACTTTACACACAAAAAGAATAATATAGATGTTGGTGTGTGACTTGTGCCTTAGAAACAGTCAGTGCCTAACCGTTTCCCCGTCATACATACAAGACAACACAACTTGGCACTCCCAAAATGTTGTCTCCTTTTCCACAGGCTGCAGTTTATGCTTCAGTCACATGCAATGAATAATCATCAGCATTGATGACGTTTAAGGTGGTGAAGTCACTATTAGACTGTTAAAATCATTGACTTGTCTCAGTGTGTGATTTTTGTATTTCCTCTAACAGTAGAGATTAGCATGTTATGATACGTTACAGTGCATTGTGTTTGTAGGTGGATGGTAAAATAGTGTTCTGTTGATAGCATTACGCCATTTTTTAATTGTTGAAACGCTCCGTTCTTCTTACTGGGAAAAAGTCAAAGCTGTTTTCAGGAAGTCTTTTGTTAATTTTGGTGGACAAATGGCAAATGAGCATCCCTTCTGCTCCCCTCTTTAGCTGTTGGAGGGGCAGGGCTTCTGAACTGACTCCTACTAGAGTCATTTTTCAGCTAAGTGGCAGGGATAGTACCATTAGCATGGCAGAGTGGGTCATTTTAAACTCATCTGGAAACTCTCAGTTTTTGTGCATAGAAAATCATTCTCTGCTGAAATGAGCAATGGCCCTCTTACTCTTCGAGCCGTCGCACGTGCCACTGGCCTGCATGCATCTTGTGCAGCTGGGAAACACAGCGGGCAGAATAACATAGCAGCATTATCCAAAGAAATGTGTTCCAGGAGAAACATCTCTCTCTCTCTCTCTCTCTCTCTCTCTCTCTCTCTCTCCCTCTCTAGACACTCAGCAAAGGTGGTAAAGGCAGCCTCTCAGGTCCTCAGCAGTATGTGGCAGTACAGAGACCTGCGCTCCCTCTACAAGAAGGTAGGATGTCTCACCAACCATGTCCTCAATCCATCTCAAACTCGCTGTGTCCTGTTTACCTGTTGTATGTCCTGTCACTCTCCACTGCGTTATTGCACAATATATCATTTTTGCATACCAGACACTATTTTAAATGATTTTGAACCGTGCTTCCTATTGTCATATACAGTAACGTTATCATTAATCTTGTACTTACCAATATCATGTACATACGTGTGGCTACTTGTTGAAGGAATGAGTTCTACAGTTTGTGAGAATTAATGGGATGTCCACATATGCATAGATATACATCATATTTCATAATGGATTCATCACAATACAGTGGGTTGTGGATTAACTCATTTTACATCTAAAACAGTATTCTAAAGGAGTGCAATTAAATCCATCCTCACAGTATCAGACATCTTGATAGAACATAATGCTGTCATAAAATTGACATCATCCATTTATTAATTATTGCTTTGCAAATATCCACTGATAAAGGGCTTTGATATAGCGACATTGATGTGCAATTTGAATAAATTATAAAAGCGTTTAAAGCATATTATGTCTGGATACACCTCTGTTCCCATGGTGCACGTTTTGGGAAAAAAACAGAGCATGATATTCATATGAGGTTTGTTTTCACAGAGCATCTGTATAATTAAAACAAGTTATTACAATATGTGGCATATTGGCCTTGAACTATCTGAGAATGAACTATTTTAGGATGAGGGCATTTCACTTTCACCGAAGCATGATTCTCTGCTGAAAGTCTTTAATGAAGCAATTTAAAAAAAAATCCTGGTACACAGTTTAAGTTATCATTTATTCACATCTGGATGTAAGTTGAAGATTTTGGTTCGACCTCTTCTATCTTGCATACCCTTTTGAAACCTCACAAGATAAAGTATGTCTTGTTTCCTGGTCAGGACTAGTACTTATCAGGATGTGCTGTTGTGTCCCAGACTCAGTGTGTAGCAAAGCTGTCTTAAGCTAATTCCATCCTGCAATCGACATCCCTAATGCTTGCCACAAGCTACCACTATCAGTCAGCAGTTTTTCTAGTGTATGGTATTGATTTGATGTTCACAAAATGTACAACTGGGAGACAAATGGCAATGAAACTATATTTTGTATTACTGTGAGATGCATTTATACAGTTCATACAAACAGCTTCAAAATCCACATTGTGCTTGCTTGGGTCTTCAGCACACCACCGCCATGACAGTAGTTGTGCCACCCACCCAATTTGGATACAGTCAGAATCACCAGTGAAATAGACCTACAGTACAGTGGGGTACAATGGGAAATAACACCAGGTTGTTAACCTTAATGTTAGGCAAGTTTAGCCACCTGGGCCTGGGGTCTGGCTACTATAAAGGCCCCAAACATAATTATTATGTAGATATTTTAACTCATTATATCTTAAAATGAAGCACTTAAAAAGTATGCAACTCTATTGCGTACTGTTTACTTCTAATTCGGAAGAAAACATTGCAGTGCTACATTACTCGACAGAGAGATGAGTTACACAGCAGATTTGCCGTTAAGTAAATGAAGTACATCGTGCTGAAAACACCTCTCTTTCACGTCAAAATAAAGAATTTAAAAGCAGGACTTTTACCATGTGGTATTAATATTTTTTACCATTAATACATTTCAAATTAATGTGAATAATAGCTGTTCGTATTTCACTTTACTAAGTTTAATATATTTTCATGTGAGACAGTAACCATTTAGATTCCCAACATGTTGTCAGTGTATCCAATTATTGCCGTTTGTAAATTTGCTGCAACTGATGTGCGTGAGAGCCCCTCCAGCCCGGCCGTGGCTTTGCATACTTCAGTGAAGCCATGGTGTGAACCGTCTGCTGGTAAAATCATACTTAATATTTAGAACACACACCGAGGGACTCACATGCACAGGCGGCCTGTCAGGCTCAGCAGAGTTATTTTGCTGGCAGTAATGTTATTAGTGTTGTGTTTTAATACGGCAAAAACTTAGACAAATTGAGTTTCAATGGCTGGGTGGTGCTGTTCCTGTGTAGGCTGTTCGCTGGTGCTCGTTGACTCCAGGGAAGAAGAAAAGGTTTGGCTGCAACGTTATTCAGCATCCATGTAGCGTTAGCACTGGAAGGCTGTATCCATGATCCAGCAATGTTTTATCAAAGTGTATTAACATTGAACGTGTTGCATGTTCAAATTGCACCAAATGAGAAAAAAGCATTCCATGGGGTCCCCAACAATACACCCACCAAGTATGAAGTAGATCGGCTGAGCGGTTCTCGAGATATGCGAAGAACACACAGAAAGACAAAAAGACAGATTCCTGAGATGACCAAAGTAGACCGCAGTGTATGTAGTCTGTGTGGTTTATGGCAATACGTAGGAGTGTCTTCACAAATGCGCTGTGTGTGTGTGTGTGTGTGTGTGTGTGTGTGTGTGTGTGTGTGTGTGCGCACATGCGTGCTTTGGCCCTGAGGTCTCTCATAACCACCTCCAAACAAAAGAATAATGGAGTTCTGCCGGGCACCATCACAACTGAGCGACAGTGTTTACAGAGGCAGGTGGATCAATAGTGTTGTGTTAGTCTCTAGCTTTCTTTTTTTTATTCAACACACACACACACACACACACACACACACACACACACACACACACACACACACACGCTAACATCGATGCTAATGGTTATTTAGACCATTATTATGACAAAAACAATTTTAATGCTGCTGGCTACCAGGATTCTGTAGCTCATTAATGGAGCAGCAAACTTGGAGTTTGCGAAGAATGGCACAAACAAGCAACAAGTGAGAAAACCGCACAAAGTGTAGATAAATGATGCTCCAACTCTGACACACTCTTATCTCTCTCTTTCCCTCTCTCACACAGACACGCACACACAGACACACAAACACACTCAAACACCGTTGAAACCCACTTTCTCCTCTTCTGGCTCTTTTGTTTCTTTTCAAATGGCAAATGCCCGTACACTCCTGCAACCAACTTGAGTCAGAGCAATGGCAGATGTTCTGTTCCTTGCACTCGTCAGTAATGAGTGCTGCTGATTGAATACCTGCCAAGGTTATCTGCCACTCAGAGCACTAAAACTTTAGACGCGTAATCAACGAGTCTCAATGAGATAGTAGGTAAATCAATTCCGTCCTTGGCTTTAAATGTGTCTTTTTCTTCTCTGCATGGAGAGAAAATGAAAGAATGAATGTGTTTGCGTGAACGATAGTGTACTGCTTACACTTGTGTAATTGAATGCTATCAATGCCACAGCCCTTTGACAAATGACACCTTTGTGACGCTTCTAATGAACAGTTGTAGTTGACCTCCTTCTGAAGCCCTAGTTTGTGGAAGTGTTGCGTTTCTTGTGTTGCGGCGAAGTGTCAGTCTTATTCAGTGTTGTCCCATATTCGACTGTTAATGTGAAATCTTTGTTGGAGGACATTCAGCAGAACACAGAGAGAGATATTTAAGAACTACAACATGAGGCACTTCAAAAAGTCATTTCATCTTGTGTTCCTTCCCTCAGAAGATAAAGTGATGGATTTCCGACATGAATTTCAAGTACCTTGCACTTCAGTTTTCAAAGATGTTGTCAAACCTGAAACAACAAGAGTGAACTGTCGTTCTAATGAAAACAATAATATAACGAAATATATTTTTGTATGTTTTGATGCATTAGAAATGAGTTAAAAATAAAACGCTCCCACCTGTTTATTGAGTCAAACAAACAGCATCCTACCCAGAATCTATCCCAGTGACTTCGTTGCATGGCTCCCTGTCCAAGTGCAAGACTTCTGACTGTGGCAGCAGTCACTTCAGGACAGGCCGCCCCACGGCATCAGTGTGTCCTCGCCTCCTCCTGACGACTGTGTCGCTCTCTTCATCCGTCATCCTCTCATTCCCAGTATTACACTGAACAGTATCCCCATGTGGCCCCTTGGAGCCTCATCTGCTTCACACTTCTCTAATCATTGCCACTGGATAGCATTACACTCGGCTGGATGGCATAACACTCCAGTGATCAGACATGAAGGACATTGGCTTTACACGGCAGCCGGGTCCGACAAACGTTGCTTTATTTTTCGGAGGATTATTTATTTGTTTGTTTATTTATGAGCCCACCCCTCTTTGCCTCAAGTGGCCTTTTTTGATTTGCCAGACTATGATTTGATAAAGAGAGTTATTAAAGGAAAGAAACAACTTGCTTAAGATTGATGGATGCACATTTTAAAACAACAACATTTGTTTTGCATCTGTCGCATTTGATCAGATATGATGTGAATATTAATTCAAAGGGGGAAGAAACAGAAAAGATTATTGAAAGACAATAATTCATCCTTGAATTGAAACAATATATCATCTGCAGTCTGGCCTGTTGTAACATCCTCTGTGTTATCCATCTGTACATCATCGTAATCTTTGATTGATCAAGATCTTGCTGTAGTTAAAACAACTTTTATTAAATGCAGCACAAACAATAAAAATTCTCGAAAACACTTTTTCGACAATTTTTAAGTGGTTTGGTTCGTCAAGCTGCTCTTAATGCTATATACAGTCACTCTAAAAATGTCTTTTAAAGGCTGATAGACACCATACCTGACTATTTACTTCCTAAATTGCGTGAACACAGACCGGTGAGTGACAATCCAGCCTAATTTTATAACTGTGGAAATTGTTGCGTTAGAGGATCCAGACTTTGACTTTATCACCCAAGTCCAGAGTGCGCAGGAAGTGACTTTACTGCTCGTATCCCTGCATGGCGTATTAGGTCATGGGTGTTAGTTGCAGCAAAAATCCTGTTAGTCTCCAATCCAAACATGGATTAGCATACAATTTAGACGTGAGTGGAGTTGGATGTCTCTGCGAAATGTTTGTGAGCAAAAGCAAAGGAGGAGAAAGAGAGAGAGCGGCAAAGGAGGAGAAACAGAGAGAGCAATAAAGGAGGAGAAAGTGATGAAAGAAAGTGAGGTGAATTCTTGAAATATTTGTTAAAAAATGAGCATGTTTGAGTTGTATGTATGTATTTGTGTGTGTGGGGGTTGCGGGCGGAGAAAAGTCTTGGGTCAATAGTGAGTCAGTTTGAGCTGCGTTAGCAAATAATTGTTTGCTTTGAAGTTTTGAAGTAATGAGAGGATTTTGAAGCATTTCCAAAGTCATGGGTACACATGCGTGTTTGTGTCTGTCTGAGTGTGTCTTTGAAAAAACTGCAGTAAGAGGAGTTAATCGCTTCCTACAGCAGTGCCATGGGAGCAGTCTATGCTGAGAGAGGGAGAAAGAAAAGAGGAGTACACAGAACGGGGCTGGGCTGCCCAGCCGTTGTTGAACGCTCTAAAATGAAAAGTTGAGGGCCCATAAATAAACAGTAACTTGGTATAAAAATAGCATCTGAGATTACTTGAAAGATCAGTAGTGCAGCAGTCATTAATAAACCAAAGCCAAAATCTGTTTGTAGCAACACTAGCACTGACTTTAGGATACATCATTTATAATAGTCTCCAGGGTGCAGTAGAACTTTTACCCAAGTTTGTTTGGATTATTTGACAGGGTGTTCAGTGTGTGTGTGTGTGTGTGTGTGTGTGTGCGTGCTTCCGTATAGTGTTTCATCTACAGTTCCTGTGAGGGAAGCCACAGGTCATCTTTTAAGTAAACAACAAATGTGCCGTACTGTTCAACAGGGGATTTCTAGAGAAAACAAGGACTTGAAACATGGTCACTTTGTAAATAAACCTATTCTTAATAGGACCATAAGGACCAAATTCTCTGTCTCACTTACACAAACATATGCTCTCTCTCTCTCACTCATACACCAGCTACACACTACATTCACACAATTACACTTCGTCCTAAACCTGTTCAATGCGTAATTTATTTTGGGCTGCCGTGCCTCATTTCTTGATAAATAATCTTGCTTGAGGACTTCAGACGCTCTCTCTCTCACACACACGCACACACGCACGCACACACACACACACACACACACACACACACACACACACACACACACACACACACGTATCATCCTCATATCACACACATACATCACACTTAAATCACACAAATCATAGAAACACACACGCACGTATGACAGATGGGGCTCAGGGTCAGAGAGATGCTGTGTTTGTCACGTGTGACAGCTTTACAATATGTTGGATGTGTAATTCCATATGTGTGATGTGACTGAGTGAGACATTTGTGTGCGAGGTCACTGATTGCACAACCTAGTCCTCGTTGCACACAAAAAGCTCAGGCTGTTCCTGTAAAATATAATTCATATTTACAATGAACAGCGACCTAATTTGCTACTGATTAAATTAGTAAAACTGTTGTGTGACTGAAACAATGTAACAAAACAAACATTTTTTAATAGTGCTCCAAGTGAATTATAACAAACACTTTGAAGTATTATTACATGCTTAGTTAGATATATTTATATATATATATATATATATATATATATATATATATATATATATATATATATATATATATATATATATATATATATATATATTATTTCCAATATGTGGTTTAAATTGGTCTATTAAAAGGTGATTGTCAATTTGAGTCAGAGCATCCTATTATTTATTCTCATAGATTTGAGCATTTCTGAAAATAGCTTAAACACACAATGCTTTCAAAGATGCATCGCAAGAATGAAATGATGAGATGCTCTTCATCTAGACAGGCAGCTAAAATGAATCCATCCTCTACTGCCACACAGCGTAAACAGGAAAAGTCAGCGAGAAGAAGATGAGCGTTTGAAAAACTTCAGTAGACATCAAACCAACCCCAGGCCTCTGAAGCTGCTTCTGTGTTCAGCCTGGTTTCCCTCTGATGTTCACCAGAGAGAGAGAGAGAGAGAGAGAGAGAGAGAGAGAGAGGGCTTGTCTCAGTATAGAGGCTAATAACAGTATTTCAGGAAGACCGAGGCTCTTACAGTAATGCAACAGTGAAATAAAGGGCAACTCCTTAATCCGCGGAACCACAAGCAGCCTAAATAAAGAATGCAAAGGTCAGACGCACATTATTTCAGTGAGGATAAATGGATCTTGTGTGAGTGAACGGCTCGCTACTGTAAATCAGAAAATGTGTGTGAAATGAGTGAGAGAGAGAAACGGATTGAAGGACTGTAAGAAATGACAATGTTCAGTGGTGGAGGCCCAGAAGGGAGCCACCACTCATCACGGGTAACCTTTTACAATTTTTGCCATAATTGCTGTCTGGCATGAGCTGCCAGACTCTCTCACACACACAGCTCATTTGTTGGGGCAGTAATCGCTTTTTACCTCGCAGTCCCACGACCTTCAACTAACCATCCAGTGATGGTGAGAGCAACAGACAAAATGGTTGCCTAGCAACCCAATCTCTTGTTTTTCTCTCTCTCTCATTTCTACAGTAAGAGCTAAAAGGAGTGTGAGAGTGTGAAAGAAATAGAGGAGGTGGGTGGAAAGAGAAGGAAAAAAAATGTCAAGACAAGGCAAATAGGTGAGAATCAGAGAGAGCAGGTGATGGAGCTGATGAGGTTAGAGGTGGGGACACATTGTTAGCTTACAATGTACACACTTACCTACAATGTACACACTTCCTCTGAACAAGTATCTTGGATATGGTGCAAAATGATGCAAAAGAAACTAGTCGGTGTCATGATACTTGGGATTTTGTTTGTATTTTCCTGTTTTATTTTGAAAGTCACTCTCCACCTGTTCTTTGTTTCTCTATACTTCAGAGTCTTGCTTCCCAGCCTTCTCTCTTCATGTACTCCTGCTGGTAGATTGATTGAGCTGCTTGTGTTTTTGTGTAATGTGTGTTGGATTGCCTCAGCCTCGTGATGTTTGGATGCCTCTGCTTTATTCTAGACTGATCTTCGGTTCGAACCCCCCGTTTAAAAGAAGTGGCCTTTTTTTCATTGAGTGATTAGGTCCTGCATTGGAATCACATGTGAAATGTTGATGTTGATATATGTTGGACACATTATACCTCAAACATCATAAAATCAATGAAGAGCTGGAACAAGCTGATGAAGAATATACAGCATACTGTCAGATGGTGTGGAATATGATGATGTTTCCAATCTTAACGCTGCTTACCACATTAAGATTAAGGTGTAAGGTTCATTAATATATGTGGAGAGAAAATAAGTGTGAAATATATGGCTATGATAGCCATTTGAATATATTTTTATATTTTCTCTTCTATGCGTTCTTCTCTGATTATGACCATTCTTGCGAATTAAATTATTGTAAAGTTTAACATAGTCCTCATTTTGCTTGGTGGAGTGTGGGCTTAAAATCATTCCTGGACCCCATTTTGTGAGTCACATGTGTAGACAGCAGAGTGCACACAAAATACATTCATCATTCAATATTCAGTAACTGTGTTCATTTGAGAAGCATGACAGTTTGACAGTGTCCAATTGCACAGCGGTGTTCCATAAGGAGGTTACATGGTTTATAATGAGATGTGTTGGGGCGGAGGGGGTGTAAAACAAGGTGAGACAGAAGACTGAAGGAGTGGGGGATAAATAGATGAGGGGGAAAGGAGGAAAGAAGGCATGGCGGAGACGAGAAGTGAGCTACCTTTGAACCCCTGTCTGTCAGAGGATCCAGCTTTCTATTAGTCCTCAGTGCTGTGCCAGGAAATAGGAGTCAGGGGTAGGAAATGGGACTTTGCTCAGTCCAGCCTCTCTCTCTCTCTCTCTCTCTCTCTCTCTCTCTCTCTCTCTCTCTCTCTCTCTCTCTCTCTCTCCCTGGCTCTCCACCTGCGCCTCTCCTTCTCGTTACCTCTCTCCTCCTCCTGCTATCCTTACTCTCCCGTCATTACTCTCCCTCCATCTCCCTGCTCCTCCTCGCTCTCATTACTTTCCGTCATCTTTTGTCTCCCTCAGCTTCTACCCTGTCTACCCTCTCTCTGCCTCATCTCCTCCATCTCTCAGTCGTCTCGTTCTCCTCCCCTCCGTCTCCTCCTCTCCTGTCTAACTGTACCGAAGTGCTTCACCTCTCCTCGCAGTCCAACCAGTTTCCCCACTCCTGAGCCGAGGCCCTCGGGCAGCAAACCTATGATGGAACATGTCTGCATTAGCTTTTATCACATGCTTATGCTTTGCTTTCAGAGGTACCCAATTATCTTAATGCTAAATTGAATTTGGTTCCAGCTCTGTGATTGTTGTTGGCTTTCATAATCCATTTTTATAAACAGGGCTTTGCTCCAATCACTGCTATACTAATACAGATTGGTTTGGCAGTAATTATTCTTGTGGAGTTGTTAGTTGTATTCATTTTCTCTACAAGGACAGTGGGATATTGACGATGCTCAGGCTTGAAGCATGTGGATGTTTGAATGTGCTTGTGTGGGTGTTTGTCAGTGTCCTTCACTGTCCAGAGTACATTTTTGACCCGCACTAGTTGGGAAACTTCTTTCAATGTCTTCAAACTAAATTACAAACATTTCATTCATCCTTTTGTACACATTTGTGTGGGTGTATCTTCAACTTGTGTGTGTTAAGTAAGATTCAGCTCCCAATTGTTCCTTAGTTATGTGCTTCATCAATGCTGACTCAGTGGTGTGGCCGTTGTTGCAGTGCTACTTTCTACTGCACACTTTTCACACAGGCTCTGTCCTTGAGATTGTTTGAAATAGTTTGTATTCATTTGTGTCTATTGGAAGTTAGAAATTCTGCTTAACAGAGTATGAATGATTAGTCAATCATTCATACTTGATATTATGATACTTGATATTATTATAATATATATTTATTATATTTATATTTATTCATGATTGTACATGAATTGTTTTAAATATATATATATATATATATATATATATATATATATATATATATATATATATATATTTTATTTTATTATTATTTATTTTTTTAAGTGTCCAGCGTGAATCTGTATTTCACTTATAGGCTTTGGGATGACTGATTAAATAAATAAAAAATACATTTATTCTTGCCATATACAACATAAAAATACAGATGTTGCAAAAGTGTTTGTTTTAATATTTAAAAGGGAAATGTGTATGCTTCTGTAGACCTCTGTACACATAAAGTGAAACAATGTCACATAAAAAATTCACCAAGTGAATATTGGATTTTGAGTTTGTGCAGTTAATTCAACTTTATTTGTGTGTGTTCTCTTTGCAGGATGGTTACGCCCAGTATCACTTTGTGGGCTCTGCCTCAACGATAGAGAGAGACAGACAGAGGCCCTACTCCTCCTCACGAACTCCCTCCGTCTCCCCTGTTAGGACGTCCCCAAATAACCGCTCTGGTGAGGAACATATGACACTTACAATACAGAGATTGTGTATGTGTTAGTGTGCGTGATGTCCTTCTTGTACCTTGGCTCTCGTAAAAAACAGTTTCAGTTTAACGCCTTCCAACTAAGGACGGTTTTGCTTCAAGAAGTGTTTCAAAATGTTGAGTTAAGATTGAAAACCGTCTAAATTTAGACTTGAGAAGTACAAAAGTTGGTTAAAAGGGGGCAGAAACATATTGGAACATCAGGAAGACATTCTACTCAAACAGATAAGTAGTCAAAGCCAGTTGCCAGGTGTTTTCTCACAGCCAATCAGCTGCCTGCTTGCGAGTTTCAAGGTCGTGTCATTGCTGTTGATAAGATTCAAGACTCAAGCAGGAGATTTGGTGAGTATTTATGCTAAACTTAACCAACCACCTGTTGATCCTGTCGCTTCATATTTATCGTACTGTCATGAAAAGAGAGTTGTATCGTGTTCACCAAACTCTCTGTGAGAAAGCATATTAGTGTATTTACCAAGATGTTAAACTGTTCCTGTAAGTGGTAGGATGATTATCAAAACAGGACCAAATTGAATCTGTCAAGGTCGGTATTCAAAATACATCTAAGGATTAAGGTTGCATTTCATTCTAGATTTGGTTCAGTTATAAATTATTGTTCTCATGTTAGGGAACGGATTTAGTCCAGCAGAAAGTGTGAGGATAGAACTAACTGTACATTATGTGCACATGTATGTGGGACATGAGTACGACCAGAAGGTACAGGTCACACATGGATTCTAATGCGCTATAATTTATACATTAAAGATTAGCATCAACATTTACCAGTCCATCAGTCTTTACATCGGGGCTAAGTGGCTGTTAGCGTCAGTGCTGTAAAGTATGATTATCATTAGCCTTTAGCTTGAGCCCAATGGCCTTCATGCTTAGCAAAGGGTGCATTAGCATTAGCTGTTAGCATCAGTAGTTGAAGAGCCTTTAGCTGTGCTTTCTCCACACTGGGCTTAGCAAGCTGATGAGGCAGAAAAGTACTTTTCCTTCCTCTCGGCTTAGAGAGGTCTTCAAGGACCCAGCTAAAAGAGAGAGAGAGAGAGAGAGAGAGAGAGAGAGAGAGAGAGAGAGAGAGAGAGAGAGGGGGGGGGGGGGAGCGAGGGAAGGGGAATAAACGTGTGTGTGTGTGTGTGTGTGTGTGTGTGTGTGTGTGTGTGTGTGTGTGTGTGTGTGTGTGTGTGTGTGTGTGTGTGTGTGAGCGAGACAGACAGAGAAAGAAGGAGGGGTGAGATAAACAGAGAGGGAGATAAAAAGAAAAAGCAAGGAGGCAAGAAGAATTAGGGATTGAGGGATGGTTAATGCAGTGAGGAGGAAGTGAAGGATGAGGATTTGACTTTGGCCAGCGACATTGAAAATAAGCAGTTTTGAGATCATAGTGCGTAGAGAAATGTGTGGATGTCTATATATTGGAGGGGGTGGGGGGGAAATGGGAAATGGCAGGAAATGAGTCCCATCTTCTCTCCCGCTCCACCCCTCTATGCACTCCTCGTCTCCCCATTTGCCTTTCCAGTCTTCCGCCCCTTCTCGTTCACCCGTTTCATTCTTCTCCTCCTCCTCCTCTGCAGTAATCCGACTTTCTTCTCACCTCTCTGATCTCTCACTCTTTACAGGCTGCACTCACACTCACACACACACTCACACACACACACACACACACACACACACACACACACACACACACACACACACACACACACACACACACACACACACACACTCTCTCTCTCTCTCCCACATACACACACACACCCACATACATCTGTATCTCCTCATTGCATGCGCTCCAGACTGCAATCCGGCCCCTTAGAGATGGATCAAAGCAGAAGGAGTAATGATGGTGTGCAGGCACACTGGGAAAGGAGTGAAAGAGTTAGTGTGAGGAGCTAGTTAAAAAAAAAGCTGTGAAAGAGATAGAGAGGAGTAGGGGAAGATGCAGGCTTCGAGGATGACAGAGGGAGACAAAGGGAGAGACATACCTTTGCATCCATCATGGCCCCCGCAGGGTCCTGCTGTGTCTTGCGCTGATAGAACGAGTCTCTCAGCCGCTCATATCCAGCAGTTAGAAGCCAGGTCCCCACAGTACCCGTAACCAGTAGTGATGGCGCTGTCTCAGGGAGCCTGTGATGGGTTGGAGCATCCACCTGCGGAGGTGACAATTCAAAAAATTAAACATCAAATGTGTCAAAACATTATAATAGCCTGTAGCTACTGTCTCCTCCTGTTTATCTTGCTCTACTAAATGTTTGTAATTTAATTCACCACAACCAGGTAGTCGCCTTTCTTTATCGGCATTTCCGTGTGCGAGTGACAAAATATCTTAGGGTATAGGAGAACAGCCAAAGAACGAAGGCTTTTTTCTATAGATTTGTGGCTTTTTTTTCCTCCAGAAATGTTGGAAAGGTTTCTGCTTGCTCGCGTTTCTGTGGAGTATTCACACATGTATTGTATGAGTAGTGAGGCACATTTGTCTCTAGTAGCTACAGTCCTACAATCATCTGCAATTCTCAAAATTAGGTTGAGTGTTATATATGTTTTATATATATATATTGTAAGTATGATGGGTAGTTACAGGGATGTTTAGAAGCTGATGCACAGGTAGGCAGGATTACATTGTGACGTGCTGCCTGTGCGTGTGTGTGCGCGTGTTACATTGTGCCTCTGCCTGCTGAGATTGAGATCGCATTAAAAATAGTCAGCAAACAAGCGGAGGAATACAAAATGATACGTACACGGGAAAAGAAAAAATGACCAGTTTCTATTTAAAAGAGCACATTGGGGACATGATGGGTGGCGTTGATGACGCGTTGGACTTATTTGATAGAGTGATAGGCATGAGTCTGACAGAAACTGGACTCTACTTTCATACTTAAAGTTCTGTCAGGTAAAGAAGTTGAATCTTTTGGAATATGATCACCATCTCAATTATTTTTAACATGGCATAGAATTTACAGCATCACGATGGCCAGCCTCCATGCAAGAATTGGGGGTTATGTTGCCAGTCATCTTTTTGGACAAGAAAATAAGGGCTGTTTGTGTGATGGTACGATGTCCAAAAAAAGGGAACACACTGTCTGAATTGAGAAAATGCATCCCAGATTGAAATAATTTGATATTCAAATAATGTGTCCGAAAAACGGGTGTCTGTGTATGTGTGAATTCCCAGGAGTCCTTTAACATGCTGGAGGTGACCCTTTATGCTGACAAGCTAAATGAGGAATAATGACTGTGCACCTTTTGAAAGACTGAGACACACTCACATGAATACAAGCATGCAGAGTGTGAAGGTACATGCTGTTCAGGGTTTATTGCTCATTATTCTTCTGTGCGTGTGTGTGTGTGTGTGTGTGTGTGTGTGTGTGTGTGTGTGTGTGTGTGTGTGTGTGTCTAGCGAGCGCTCCAGCCTCCCCCAGAGAGATGATGAGTCTGAAGGAACGCAAGATGGACTATGATTCCACGGCAACCAACGCTGGTTTCCATAGCAACAAAGGAGAGCACACATCCCGGAAAGACGGCATGGCAGGTGCGTGTGTGTGATAGAGAGACACAGAAGAATTAAATTATTTTATTTTAACCCCCCTCTTTATCTATTCTTCTTGTCCATTTTCATTCCCTATTTCACCTCTTGCTTTCTCCACTTATCTGTCTCTCTTTTTTGACCCCGCACTATTTTTCTTCTCCAACTCACACACTTAGATTGTTCTCTATCTTTGCCAGTCTTTCTTTCCAGTATCTTTCTGCACTGCTTTCTTACCATCTCTCCACTCACTTTGTGTCTTTTTCTTCCTTTCTCCCTTCAATTGCTTCTCCTCTATCTATTGGTCTCTTCTCTATTCTTTCATGCTCGGTTCTTTTGTCTTTCTCTCACAATGTTCTCTTGAGGGCACGAGGGACAGACTAATTGCCAGACTTTTAGACAAACTGCAGGAAGTTTTGGGCTCTAATTAGCTGATTTTTGACGAAGTGCCCACAATTGTGTTGGTCTATGAATTATTATTATTAGCAGTAGTAGTGGAGCTAGTTATCTTTCACATAAGGTGTTGTCTTTCTATGTTCCTTTCTTTCCAGTTCAAGTATCCTGTGGAACATCTACATTGTTCCGGAACTCTTACCTGACCGCCAGTGACGACATCAAGCAAAACCAGGTGAGTAATAAGTCTGTAAATGTACGACACACTTACAGGTTTATACACACCAGCACAGCAGGTTCTAGCAATGCGTGCCTGTCGTCATGGGTCTCATAAATGGGCATATGCTGTCATGACATGGTGGTTATTAGGCAGCAGGATGGAAGAGGTGCACACAGACACACACACAGACACATGCACACAGAAGGTGCCTCGCTGTGATAAGAGACGCGCTGGCAGAGCGTGCTACGGAGACACGCCCTCAGTGAATTCGGCGTCAAACCACTGCAACCTAAAACCACACCCGACTTCCAATTAAAATGCTTAGCTCGGTTGATTGCGCTAATTATTTGCCTCTGTTTAATGACTCTGCTGGTGAAGGGGGAGCTGTAACAGAAAGTGGTATAGTCTTTGACTAGGAGGAGGGGAGTTTGTTGTTTTTATGAACATGTATTGATAAATGTATTACTAAATGTAATGTATAGTTACCGTCCCCTTGTCGGGAAAGAAACTCACCTGGCAGTTAAACTCTACTAAATAACCAAAATGGGTGGAAGTAAGACTTCATTTTTATACGTATATATACACGCAGACACACACACACACACACACACACACACACACACACACACACACACACACACACACACACACGACTAGCCTGTGAGAGTTACAGTGTTAAAAAAGAATTGCCTCCTTCAGTACCTGCATGTAATAGAGAATTCACAGCATGAGTCCCTTCCCAATTGATTCCTATCTCAGCTTTTTTAACCGTACTACCCACCTTTTCAAAACCTTCTCCCCCATGAGCTCTCTACCTACTCTCCTCTCTATCTCCCCACCTTTATCTCCCACCCTGATGACTCTTCATTCTTGCTTGCTGCACCTAACCACCACCTACCACTTTTACCCTACTCCCACTGCTCCCTCACCAGGCTCCGGCCCAGCCCTGCGTCATGCCCCCCATGCCCCAGCAGGACAGCCCGTCAGCAGCCGTGCTAAAGGACTACGACCCCTACCCTCCCCCTCCTTCCTTCCCCCAGCCTCAGCCGCCGCAGCCTCCACCCCACAGCCAGAGTCGGAGCTTCAGTGAGGTCTACTACGAGGACCAGGGACCTCCACCTCCTCCATCCCAGCCACAGCCCCAAGTCCAGGCGCAGGCCCAGCCTCAGGCCCAACCCCAGCAGCCTCCAAGCTCCGCCGGACCGCCCAGAGACCCGCGGGAGGACCTGCGCATGCATCTGGGCCTCAAATCCACCGGCAACTACGTAGACTTCTACTCGGCCTCTCGGCCGTACAGTGAACTGAACTACGAGACCAGCCACTACCCGGCCTCGCCTGACTCCTGGGTCTAGTTAGACTATGATGATGGGGGGGGTCAGAGAGGGTCTGTGTGTGCGAGTGTGAAAGGGATTATTTTTGCAAGCGATCAACAGCAGATTAACACAAGATGACAGTAAGTGGCATGTTGAAACGAGATCTTGTAGCCAGTGGCAGTACATTTGTGTTCTCTAAAATAAGGGGGAAGACAGAGCTAGATTGGGTTAAGGGTTAAGAAAGGAAGTCAGGTCAAGTGACAAAGAGACACTGTGCATGTGCATGCAGACATTTTTCGGGCCTTTTTTTTGCTTTCCCAGACAGCTTTATTTCTCCAGCTCCATTGCACCCTTGAGTGGATAAGGGAAGTACATATGAAGAAGTGTGTTTTAAAAGGGTGAGAGAGAAGTGGGAAGAAGAATATAGCAAGAGAGAAAATGACCAAGTGGAGAGAGTACGCAGAGACCTAGAGAAGTGGAGAGAGATGGGATCAAGACATAATGGGGAACAGGCGAGGGTGAGCTCTTACTCTGTAAGAGCAGGAAGTGGCCTGACCTTTTGTTGAAGACAGAGAGGAGGAGAGGAGGAGAGGAGAGGTATGAGGGTCCTTAAGGAGGTCAGGAGGAATAAAAGCACAGAAAAAAGAAGAAAAAAATCACATCAGGCACAAGGCGAGAAGTGGATGTGTGACAAACGTAGCACTGCTTTATGGCCTTGCCGCCTACGAAGGCTTCTGAATTTGTTTTCAAGGAATGTCATTTTCAATAGACTTATTTTTTTGCCATCATTCTTTCACAGCTTTTTTTATTTGTACTTTTCTAAATTTTCACTTTCACAAAAGCATTTTTATTTTGTGTACAGTTTAAAGGTGATAAAGTGTGTATATTACACATGTTTTTGATGGGGCCACTTGTGAAAATGTGATTTATTTTCTTTCTTCTCATGACTGACATACTGACTGAAACTACAAAAGCAACAAAAATACGTGAAATGCGAACACAAGAAGCATAAAGGACAGACACTGTCATGATGGATGTCAGTGGACATCGTTGTTTTGCCCTTTTCCAAGCCGGAGAGGAAACCCTGCAGTGTTCGTGTTTTTCTCCCTCCATCAAATGGATTTCATTGTGGACATGCTCAAACGGCAGGAGCAGCAGTTCAAAGCTGCCAGAGCATCAGATTGGCAGAGCAGTATCGCTCCCGAGCCCCTGTCAACAAAAGTGCTTTTTCACTGCCTAAAGAATACATGTGTATGTATAAAGCACACACTCTCTGTCTTTGGGAAAGGGTTGTCTTTTCCTTTTGGGGAGCTGATATGTTTGACCATGTCAACTTACCGTGGTTTCTCATCATCACTCGTGCATAAAAACTGGTCCGTCTGACAAGAGCCACCGTGACTATTGTACATTTCCGTATACAGTAGAGATATAGGAAGAGAGCGACATGACATTGTGCCAAACTTTGACACCTCATGGACCAGTCCTCACGGACTTTAAAGGGACATTCTGTCGAAGTTTTCCGACGATGGATGGGCGACTCCCTCTGCTGTTCGTAACTTTTATTTTCTTGTGTTTTGATCAGGTAAAGCCGTACTTATTGCTGGGGATCATGGGTAACATCTCCCTCCCATAGATGTACAGACCTGCCTCTCTGTGTTGGCTGAGCATGTGTGGGCGTGCGTGTGTTGGAACATATGTGTGCGTGCGTTTGTGTACCTGTGCATGTATGTGACCGAATGTGTGGCCCGTGTGCGTACACGTAAACCTGAGCGAGCGTATCTATGCATGCATGTGTGTAGTAGTGTGTGCGTGTGCCTCTGTTGCGTGTATGTGCGTGTGCGTTCCTGTATAAATCAATGTCCAAACAAGGCATTCCTACCGACAGTTTGTCCAGTTTTACAACATGAAAAGGTAAAAATCACTAGAATGAATTGTTGATATAGAATGGCAAATCTATGAATATATGAATATAAATATAAATATATATATATAATTTTTATGTGCAGATGTCAGTGTCACTAAATGCAACAAATGTTCGCAGAGAAAAAATGATTATGTGGTGTACAACAGGACTCTTGTTCACTTGACCTAAACATGGAAGCTGCTGATCGGGCCCCCCCCAATCGAGACAAAAGAGAAATCCCACCTGAAGATGCTCAGGCTCTGGTGCGAGTTGTGTGTTTATTGTGTGTCCATGCTTCTTAGATGACCCTGCTGAGAGAGGACCGTACCGTACTTGAACACGAGGAAAAATAAAAAAGACTCTTTGCAATCAAACACCATGGTCTCCACTGCTGTTTTAGACAGGGATGTCCAGTTCTTTCCTTAATTAGAGGCTGTCAGATGTCTTTCTTTACATGTACGTTGAGTGTTTTTCTCACAAAGAAAAATTCATCATTTGGTGTGTGGCGTGGGTTAATCACACTTTGATGAGTTTTAGATGAATTCACATTGGTGCTCGCTCTTTCAGTCTTTTTTTCTTCTAAAGTCTAATAAAACACCACCATGATTCTAAGGGGCACAGATTTGACAAATTTGATTGTATGCACTCCAGGCATGAGCTGGAGAACATACAATCATAATATAATAAAAAATACCTTCACATTTGATATGATAATAATAATAATATAGGCCTACAATATATACAGTATTATAGTGTATTGTGCACTGTACATCAGAGATGGAACACAATGTCAAACAATTCTGTTTTAAGGTAGACAATTTAACACTGTTGTCTCCTCTGGCTGACAAGGAGCACTGTTAACATCTTGACTGACAGGCGTCTGGGAACATGTTGTAAGATAATGGTTTTTATTTTGTTCCTATTCACACTTCTACCAAGAGTGAGCCCTTCCTGCTGCCGTACGGGTAATGCACTTATACCTTACACAGTGCAGCAGTGATAAGCAGATATGAACATGACAGGGCTGTGATGTTGCCTGAGAGAGGTGAGGTTAGAGTGGTGTTAGTAGTATAATACAAAGATGTAAAGCCAATTCAAGGGCTCATCCATCCACCAGCCTCTATTGTCACGTTAATGACAGTGGGCAGACATCAAAGATGCAGTAATGGAAAGTCCAATTTTGTATTTTTCCCATCGTTTTGTTCCCTTTTAATGTCGCCCCCTCTGACTTTCATCCTATTCATCCAGATATTTCATCCTGAAATTGAACTGAACTTGAAACATGGTATATGAATGAGGCGGAGCAGCATTTGTTACAATCCATTGGAATTCATGTCTCCCCCTTATCTCGCCCTCCCCTTTTCTTGTTTGATGCTGTCTAGGTTAGGCCTGTGAAACGCAGTGTTCTGTAATGACACCATTGCGTTGATTATTAGCCTTCACAATAGAGGCATGTATCCTCTGTCTGAGCACAGTCCCATAGTGGAAGACTGGTGTAACTTAATGTGGCATGAAAATATAAATCCTCACTTTTCCTACGCACAACCTCTCTAGCTACTGCCCTGTTCCACCCTGCAGATGCCTCCGGCCTTCACTGGTTTCACTCCCTCTCTCACAGCTTTCTCGCCCTCTAATTCGCATAGCCTCCCTGCCCATTCTGCCGTCACACACCGCAGGCGAGACTCAAAGGTGTGTGGATATGTGTACATATGTATGTGTGCGCAGGTGCATGTCAGCAGAAAGTCGGGGAGGCTGTGAAGGGGGGGGGGGGGGGGTCACAGTGAGATGTAGAGGAAAAGGGAGACCGGGATGTAGTGGGGAGCAGGTGGAGGGTCTGTGATTTATACTCTGAGGATTTGAGCGTGAAATCAATTTGTGTTTAAGAAGAAGTGAGGCTCCATGGAGCCACTGTGTGCCACCGATAGACCTTGAGAAATTAATGCTCTCATCTGAAAGGGAAGGGCGGAGCCTGAAGGAGAATGAAGGTGGAAGGAGGAAAAGTAGCATGAATGAGGGAAAAGAAGATGGAAAGGGAGGAAATGAAGGTTAGAGAAGACAGGAGATTTTGATAAGATGAAGAACTTTCAAGTTCTCTTCAAGTTCTTTTGTGTGCACTGCTGCTGTAATCCTGCAATTAATAAATTATTAGTCCTGCGGGACTAATAAAGGATTATCTTATTGTATCGTATCTCTTATAATATAGTAAACAATGTGAGTATCATGAGCAGAAGAAGTCCAGGACTTGGAAACTAAAAATTTGAAAAACTTTGGAGTTTATTGAGTTTATTGAGTTGTAATACAATAAGAAAGAATAATTAAGAAAAGGAGTGTGTCAAATGGGCCTGCAACAACTGGCGGCTGAAATTAAGGCCCTGTTCAGGGACAATCCACAGTAAAAATGATGTGGTGCTATAGCTGCTAAATGCTTCTTATGCACCAGCTAATTGCTAACTGTCTCTGTCTGTTGTCAGTGCTGGACAGGTTGCACACAGTGGATGTTTTAGCAAACAACTACTGGCTGCGTCAGAAACAACTGTGGGTTCATAAATTACAATTCCAAAACAGAGTGGAAAAGCACTGATAAATTATGTTTCTACAATCAACCTATTGCATATTGCATTCTCTGTTAAATATGAAGTACACGTGTGGTTGGACTGCTAAAATTGAAATGTTGGGTTTGTATTTTACTGGTTTATAGGTGTGTGCTGAGCTTTGCCTCATTATAGAGATGACTGAGGAGCTGTACCGGGAGGTAAGGAGAAGGATGGGGTGTGATTATGGTTGCACAATTACAGACGACGAGAGATGATCGGAGAGTTAACGTAGAAGAGTGGAGAAGGCATAAAAGCAGGCTTTTGCAGACATACAGGACTCCATAGCAGTAGCAGCCTCCATGTTACTATCATTTCTCATTTCCCCTGCTGTCATAATTTCTGCTGCATTCACGGGCTAAGCAACAAAAGAAGAAAAAAAATGTCAGGGAGCCTCCCCACAGCCAGATGTTCACTGCTCTTTGACATGGGTGTTGTCAGGGTTCATTTACACCTCGCGGGAAATGGCAGGATATTTCAATTTGAGCCTTACCAAGAATTCTATCACGTGGCAGACTGCATCAATAACACCAAAACCATACAGAGATGAGTGAGTATTTTGCACTCCGATGTCTCTGTGCTGCCATTAAAATGATGGCTACCTCGGGGGCACCCTGTCTAGAGGCAGCTGGAAGACCGCCCTTACGGTAAGTATCCGACTTTTCTAAGTGCTTGTGAGAAAAATCCGCTCGAGATTTACTGTTTCCTTACTGAACTTGACCTCGGCCTCCTTGTGGAGGAGAACTGGAGCAAAGGTAGTAAACTTATGGTGATCAATAATGCCTCGCCTCATTGCTAATCAATCTGCTTGTTGCACCGCTTCCTCTCTCTTTCCTGTCCTCACTTTGCACCCTGTTTCAGTTTGACAGTGATTGAAATGGACACATGTAACTAAGTGTACGCTCATGTGGATGGTTCTCTGTCACATGCACACACGTGCACACACTAACGCACCATAAGGCGTCCTGTCAGGTATTGAATAGTCAATACTGCAGAGCAGAGAAGAAGCCCTGGTTATTCATGTGTGATAGTGCTGCTGCAGAGGACCCAGCTGGCTCCCACAGAGCTGTGTGTGTGTGTGTGTGTGTGTGTGTGTGTGTGTGTGTGTGTGTGTGTGTGTGTGTGTGTGAGAGAGAGAGAGAGAGAGCAAGAGAGAGAGAGAGAGAGAGAGAGAGAGAGAGAAAAAGAGAAACGGAGTGTGTGTATGTCAGAGGCATGATCGCATGTGTGTGTGTGTGAGAACAAATGCGTGTGTATGTGCGTGTACACACACACCTGTCAGTTTGAGCAAATTCACTCACCTGTGACGTCCTCATTCTGTCTCCCTGTAAGCCGTCATTGAGAGTGCTCCTCTCAAAGGCCCAGGCATCATACACACACATACACATGCGCGCGCACACACACACACACACACACACACACACACACACACACACACACACACATGCACATTCATATCAGTCACGGGCAGGTGTTGAGATCACTGACTTCTGAAGAGGATTTCACCTATGGCAGTTTGAACGTGTGCCATGTATTTTCACCCTGAGTAATGAATGCTCTCCCTCTCTCTCAGTCTTGCATGTGTGTGTGTGTATATCAGAGAGAGCAAAAAGCAAGGAATAGGAAAAAAGGGTGGAGGGAGAGTGACAGAAAAAAAAGAAAGATAGTGTTAGAGGGAGGAAAATATGAGCTGAATGTGGAGCTCTGTATCTTTTGGTTTTGAGTTGTGCAGTTTCTATCAGTGACTCTGCAGCTTTTCTGGGACATCATAGCCAAGCTTTGTTGGAGACAGCGATGTTTTGCAGGACACAAACTCCTGCACTTACACAACTGGAGATACTTCTCTGGTGGAGTAAAGCTGCATTCTCCCATCTAGTGGCCACATGTGCACACACACTCACATGCACACATTCATGGATGTATGCATTTTTTAAGCAGAACCACACAAGCACATACCCAATGGTGACCGGGTTGCACTTCAAGGGCTGGTTGATATTCTAGTAATCGATATCAAAAAATGAAATACAATAACATACAACTGTAATACCATCAGGGTTATCCCAGCTTGGGATTGGAGCATCCACACGTTTCATACAAGGCCAAAGTTACACACTTAAGAGTCTAACAAAAGATGCTGTCGAGATGCATCGTGGGAAATGCAGGATCATGACTATATAGAGACAAAAAGTCTGAATATCTTGGCCTCTGCTGCTTTTTTTTTCTTTTCCTTATTTCTTTTTTTAAGTCTCTATCACAAGTTCAACAACTGTATTGAAGTACATTGCATCCAAAGTTATACATTGCCTCTTGCAAAATATATTGCAAACAGGTAAGTAAAACTACAAAATGCTTTAATTTGTAATACCTGCTTCATGTGCATATGGGAGTTTTTAAAGGGATTTTTTTTTTTTTACTATGAAGAGTAATCCGGGTCTTCAGTGATATTTGTGGTACATTTCAGACAAGACTGAAGCCCAGGCTGCCACAGCAGTGGCCACTGAGGCTTAGTGCCAATAAAACACAAAATTAATAAAGGAACTCTGTCTGTGTAATTGTGACAGATGTCCCTCTGTGCCAGAAATACTCCCCCTAGGCTACTGTTGTCAGAAATAATGGCATCTCGACT
Source organism: Myoxocephalus aenaeus (assembly GCA_038501785.1). Classification (NCBI taxonomy): domain Eukaryota; kingdom Metazoa; phylum Chordata; class Actinopteri; order Perciformes; family Cottidae; genus Myoxocephalus; species Myoxocephalus aenaeus. The sequence goes on from JBAMJR010000140.1 coordinate 5,807,034, forward strand.
TGTCTTGTTAAATAATAGTTAACAAAGCCCAAGCATTTTAATTAGACATCACAATTCATCCTTTTATCAGCAGACTGTTGCCTGACCTGAGAGTGAACTCCTGGCCTTTTTGATTGGTTGTCAACACTCTCCTCGGGGACACTAATGCCCTGGTAACAGATTTCTGCACTTTGACGACCAAATGTGATGCACGGACCACCTCTCCTCTCCCAAATCCAATTGTTCATCAGCAGTGTGTGTGTGTGTGTGTGTGTGTGTGTGTGTGTGTGTGTGTGTGTGTGTGTGTGTGTGTGTGTGTGTGTGTGTGAATGCATCTATATTCTTAATATTTTTCTTGTTGTACATATGTCAATAAAAAATGCTAATATCGTCAATTAAAAATGGTGTTTGTGTAGCCCAAATTACTTTGTGGGTCTCTGAGTGTGTGTGTGGGGATGTCTATGTGTGTGTGGACTGTGAGTGCATCGAACATCACTTCTGCTGATGGTCCAAGTGAAGTACACAGCTGCCACTTTAACCACACACTCACACACACAATCACATGAATTAGGTGTCGATGTATGCACACTTATTCCTAAATCCTATCACATAATGCATAATGCATATAAACAACAATACATTAAGGCTGCTCCACCACCACAAACACATAGATTTGGCCATATTGTATTCTGCACAGACCGTATATGCTCTTAATCTTCTAGTGTATGAATAGTCAGATGCAGATGCATCATTTGAAACTATCATCCTTAATTGTTTTCTTTTCTCAGTTGCCTGTGGCTCTTTTGCTGCAATGCTCAGCTCCGACCAAGGACAGTGTCACGTTAGCCAGCTAATGAACCACTGTGGGCGGTCAGAGAGATCACCACTGTCACACACATACACATACACAGTGCAGTTGTCTTTTTCTCTCTGTTGGATTGTCTTTTTTGCCTTTTATTACTCATTCTGCTGATGCTTCTGCTGCAGATGCTTTGGCACGACAGTGGGCTTAAAGGTGAGAGAGGGAAACTAGCTGCTTCATTAGAAGAGGTCTCGGCTGTATGTGCTTTAGTTTTTGATGCTATGTAGGTGGACAGCTATAGGCACTTCAAATTGTGTCTTTCAACTTTTGTAATCTGCTTTTATTTAAATAATTCATCAATTAGAGCACAACAGTATTTATTCCCACAATTAACATAATTTGCATAATATCTGATCAGGCTTTACTTTGTGAGCTCAAATAAATGTGTCATTTTCTGTCACGAAGCACTTAACGCCCTGAAACAGACTTTGTTGACAGCTCCTTTGTGGACACACACACACACACACACACACACACACACACACACACACACACATATATATATATATATATATATATATATATATATATATATATATATATATATACATATATATATATATATATATATATATACACATACATATATATACATATATATATATATATATATATATATATATATATACACATACATATATATACATATACATATATACATATACATATATATATATATACATATACTGCTATACATATACATATATACATATACATATACATATACATATACATATATATATATATATATATATATATATATATATACGTACATATATACATATATACACATACACACATTTAGTTTAGACAAGGCATAACTAAATACAATAATAAAATGATAAAATGTCCACAAGATAGCAATCATAATTACAATAATGATGAGGATACAAATAATAACAATAATCATAATAATACATTATTAATAATAATAATACAATTTCAAATCAGTAGATTGTTCTTTTCTTTTTTTAATAGAGGCTCTTTTATGTATTCTGTTATATCCAGCTACTATCTGAAATACTCGACTGCTGAGTGTTTTTGTCATTTTTCATCAATTCAAAAAGACTATCGCAATTCACCTCCTCGGAAAAGCACATACACGCTGGCTACTGCAGACGTCAGCACGTTCCTTACGTCCTTCCGCTGCTGACGAGTCTGCACGTCATCACGCATCGTTTCTAAACAATGATTCGGGGGAAAAAAAGCCACGTTGACGTTACAGAGTGAAGTGTAGTCCACATTCTGAGGCAGAATAAAGCAGGAATTGTGTTAGTCAGACGCTCCGGATTCTTCTCGCTGCAGACCCCAGATCAGTGCAGACATGTCATCGCCGCCGAAGGACGAAGTGAAAGGAGGACATCTCCCTGCAGGTATTATAGCTTGTTGTGCTGCTGATGTGTTTCTTTTTAAAAGCTTCCTATTAACATACAGGCCTCTGTTTCTGCAGCGTCTCGAACCAAAACGCACATACTGATGATTAATACTCATCGCAATCACTGCACTCGCAGATGCCAGCGAGTTAACAACGTGATTATCACGCAGTCTAATCTGCCATATTTCTCCATTTCTTCACGTTTCGCTACTTCCTGGTTGGATCTTGCAACATCATCAAACCTGGTGTTATTGTAGCGATCGGCAATCGGTTCGCCGTGCTCTACTACCGTAAAGGGGTTTTAGTGTTGCATGGAGACAGACGCGTGGGTCGTAGGCTCCGGGCTGAGGAGCAGCAGTTAAGGTGTACGTGGACATGAGCAGGATGGGGCCACGGGGCCTCCGCGCCTGCAGGACTGTGTTGGCGCAGTGAGATAACAACTGGCCCTTTGCACCCGACCTGCGATACGTGGGAGGTCCCTAGCGCACGTGACTCGGCCTGCAGGTGTATCGATGTAGGTGGAGGACCACTGCATTGATAATATCGATCATATAACCAGTCCCTCTGCATTGAGGTCAGAGGTCACGGTCAGCAGCAGAACAGCTGTCCTGCAGCTGCTCACAATTCCGGGCCTTGCTCAAGGACACTTCGGCCGGATGGCGGCTTGCCACCTCACAGACTCTCTCACCTTGGTCTTTCAGTTGAGGGACATACTTCAAACTCACTGTTAACCATGCTACTTAATGGTTGATAGGTCTGTAAACAATATACCTTGAAGTTCATTAGGAAGTGGAAGTCCTTCTATGACCACTAAAGTGCAAAGTATTAACTATCCAACCACATTATGGCTTGAAGTGTTTTGTTTTCCATCAATGTAACTTAGTTGCACTGTGTTGAGAAGCTGTTTCATACATTGATCATTTGTGAACTCTACTAATTGTGTAGTAACAGTGCGCATGTGTGTCCCTCTGTGTGTGTTGCAGTAAGAGCAGGAGGTATGAGGATAGTGCAGAAGCACCAGCCGGCAGCTGCTGCTCCAGACCCACCACAGAAAGATGAGGGCGAGGAGGACGAGGAGGAGTACGTCAGCAGCAGGTAACGCACCGCCACAGTCACGGAGCGATTACTGCAAAGGCCTATGATGCAGGGGCCCGGGGGGGGAGGAGTGGCCGTACCATGTCTGGTTGGAGAGTCAATCAAATGACTGAAAAGAGTCACACAAAGATTAAGAAGAGACACAAAATGACTACAGAGAGGGACAGAAGGACCAGAAAGATAAGCAAAATGGCTTATGTGACCACAAAGAGAGACAACGTGACCACAAAGAGAGACAACGTGACCACAAAGGGAGACAACGTGACCACAAAGAGAGACAACGTGACCACAAAGAGAGACAACGTGACCACAAAGAGAGACAACGTGACCACAAAGAGAGATAACGTGACCACAAAGAGAGACAACGTGACCACAAAGAGAGACAACGTGACCACAAAGAGAGACAACGTGACCACAAAGAGAGACAACGTGACCACAAAGAGAGATAACGTGACCACAAAGAGAGACAACGTGACCACAAAGAGAGACAACGTGACCACAAAGAGAGACAACGTGACCACAAAATGAGGAAAAACATGACGCCAAAGGGACTGCAAAGAGACATGAAACGACTTCAAACTAAATGGCCGCATTGTTTACAGCCGTTATGTGTCTTTTGAGTCTGAGTGTCTTGTCCTTAAGTTGGAGAGGTGTGTGGGGGGGGGGGCACCTTGTCATCGCTGTCCAGGGGCCCATTGTGTCGTAATCCGTTCATGCACACTGTACAGACACACACACACGAGCAGCCACATGCATTTACTGCGAAGGTAAAACCGGTTCAGTAGTCTCTGCCGTTACACTGAGTCTGACTCTGTGGTGATTTGTATGTTGTAAATTACAGTCGCACACAAACACGCACCCTGCATATTGTCAAACTCTGCAATTTAGCCACTTCCCCTTTTCTATAAGGCTCTGCTGTGGGCCGTTTTGCAGCAGACTCGTTGGGGGCTGTTGCCAGCTAATTTGGTAAACAACATAATTACTGCATAATTACAGCATTAACTTGAGCATCCCATTCAGCAGTCGCTATTGTTTGCTCTAAGCAGCCTGGGTTTGCGTGTTTTACATCACCCTGGCTCTATTTCCCAGCGACAATAATTGCGCTTCCATACAAGCATGTTTTTGTTTTTGCTGCTTGAATGCGTCATTTCTACTGAGGTCACTCTGTTCTACAAGGTGGTGCAAATTGTTGGTGTGTGTGTGTGTGTGTGTGTGTGTGTGTGTGTGTGTGTGTGTGTGTGTGTGTGTGTTTTGACAACTTGGGGGTTTCCCATTTTTGCACAGTGTCACTTTTGGAGTTTTTGCTGTAAACGTGGCCATACAGCAGGCTGCACCCTTGGCCGGCTCAAAATACGATTTAAATGATGTAAGCTCGGCTTCTACTTCTCATGGGTAAAGTTTATTTAGTTTAGTAACTGGATCCCCTTTAGCTGGCGCCTTAGCGGCCGCTAATCTTCCAGCCAATAAGAGAAACACTCCGGCTGTTGTAGACACTAGTCAGGGTGTGTCCACCAGTCCAGCCTGTTTAATGTTCACCTTTTTTACACACAAATCAGAAGCATAAACGTTTTATTGCCAAGTATGTTACTCATTCAAGGAGTTTAGCTCGGTGATTTGGTGCGTGACTATACATTTATAGAGACTATAGTTTGACAGTCCAAAACCCCCAAAAATATATTTAGTTGACAATATTATGGAACAGAAAAACCTCATGCTTGTATTTTTGTTTTAAATATTAAATAATTAATGATCACATTTTCAGTTGATCAACCTACTTGATTCAGCTCTAAATGCAATAAATACTTTATTCTTTGTTCAATTATAAAAGGTAATCATCCTGAGGGCAGTGACGATATTACCAAAGAGTCTGCAAAGAAATGTCTTCCTACTATTTTTGCGCTCGTATTATTCCTTGCATTGCAGTCTTACTTAGTGATGAATGTGTTATAATATGTTGCACTGGTAGAGGAGGACTAAATGTATGCTTTTAAAATCCAATATAGGATTTTTTTAATGTATTTTTTCATGACCCTTTCCCCCGTGTGTAAACTGGCCAGTTGTCTCACCAGAGCCATAGAGGGTTTAATAGTTGCCGGAGTATTTATTCCTCCAAATGTTTCCTTGTAGAGCTTGCAGTCAAAGAAGAGGAATCATTCCTTCGGCTGTGAAAATATATTAGACAAATAGGGCATTTAATCACTGAGGAAAACAATTTCAGTCCTTTTTAGCTTGATAAACTCCTCTTGGCCTGGCTGTGTAAATGCAAGTTTACCGTCCGCCTGTGAAATGTTTATCTTTAACTAAAAAAATTACCTGTCAGCCCATCCTAAAAGAGAGGCTGAGTAACTGCACTCCATCAGTGAATGCAGTCCGTGAAACTCACTCACTCATACACACACACACCCACACACACACCCACACACACACACACACACACACACACACACACACACACGCTGTCTGTCCCTGTCCGTCCCTGTCCGTGTCACGCTGATGGACGTCTAGCAGGTGGCTACTGGGTAAATTTCGCATTAGCAGCATCCAGTGAAGCGTTGTAGTCAGGGGAACACCTGCCGTACCCAATCTAGCCGAGATGGACAGATGGGGCAAAGGGGGAGAGATAGGTGACCGGGATTATGGGGAGGATGAGAGGGTAGAATTATGATGGTATGGAAAGTGGGGGATGCCATCCGTGGCGTTATGAAGATACGAAAGAGGAAAGGTTTTTACTCGGTGGGAGTAGTGGCTGGACAAGTCGGTAGGGGTGAGCTGCAGGGAAAAGAAGGAAGCACGAGCCGGAGCAAGCTGGTGACCCAGCAGAGGCTCCCTGCCCACGGACTCTCTGCTGAATGAGGTTTTCAAACGCATAAGGAATAAATCAACCCAACATCCAGGGGAACGTGTGTTTCATCCTCTGTGGAAAAAATGGGATGTCGCCATGAGAGAAGCAGAAGCAGGAGAGAGGGATGCGCAGAAAAGGAGGTGGACAGATGAACAAATGTTCTTTTCATCACTTTACGTATTGCTGCGTTCTTTTTAAAAGTCAACACAACGCTTATGAACCGCTCCAACGTCGACTGTTAGCTTGATTTGTATTTTTTTTTAAAACACTACATAGAAGGTGATCATAGGCCTCATGTCGGTTGCACTGTCATCTCGCCGACATGTTTTGGTTTGGATATGTTCCAGAGCCTAGGAAAAAGGAGCGGGCGGCGCCGTGTGCACGCTTGACTAAATCGCTTGCACACATATACGGAATGTGGGGACTGTCGTGAAATGTGTAGTAAGCTGACAGCTCATGGTGAAAAGTTGAGAGGAAAGAAAGAGAGCCAGGGTAGGAAAGAGGAGGAGGAGGAGGAGGAGGAGGAGGAGACAGGCGGAGACAGGCAACAGGCAACAGGCATCAGTCTCTATGGCAACCACCACCTCGCCCACGGCAACAAACTTCCTGCTCTGCTGAAGCAAAAAGAGAGGGGTGGGGTAGTGGTGGTGAGGTGTGGCTTTGGAGCTAAAGACGGGGAAGAAAACACTCTATCATTAATGTGCATTTCAGTCTTTGAATTATTAGCTAGAATTTACATTCTGGATCTACCGCTCCCTTTTTCTCTTTCGCTTTTCCTCCTCTCCATCCCTCTGACTCTAACTCGGCTGGCACAAAGCGACTCCTCCCAAAGATTCCTTGCAGCTCTCTACTGGCCCCTACAGGCTCCTTCTGTCTCTCCATATCCTCACTTGTGGTTTCTTTCTCTGCTTCTCTTGGTTTCTTTTTCCATTTTACGGATGAAGAATAGGTGTCAGTAGCATATCATTTGTGTCGTATCCTCTAACTAGCAATCTGGTAAAAAGCTAATACTCTCATCTTGCTCATTGTCTGATTACATTTATTTATTTTTAAATGATGCTTGTTATAGCTGCCTGTTCCTCTGACAGAGTTACACTCCTCACTGTCCGTCTGTCTAGTCTTGTCTCTGATATCTGCCCTCTGTCTCTCTAGCCTTCATGCTAAGTTTACTGCTAACGTGCTTCAAAATGCTTGGTTTCCTACATACCACCCCGCCCTTTGAAGTCAGTTTTCAGGATGTATCTTCAGATTGCACAGTGGAGATCAACACTCAATAGAACACAGACATGTGACAACCAGGCATGAGGTGAATATCGGCCCACACTCTCTCAGCATGTCAACATGTATCCAACTCCACTCTGACCCCGCTGTAGCTTCAACTGTAATTGAACAAATGAAGCCACATGTCCCTGCGGCACGGTGTAAAACGTCAAGTATAGATTAATATTCGTAGCATAAAAAGCAGCAAGAAGATGCCATTCAATGCAAGTTTCTACATTCGCGTTTCAGAAGGAAAAAAACGGCTTTACAAGGCTGTAGCAGCTGAGCGCTAATGAGCTAGCTTAGCGCTAGACATGCCTGTTTGAATACATGAGGGAAATCTGGTCTCCTGTATTGCTCGCGTGCCATTTTTCAGTTGACTATAATGTGTGTAATGAAAGTAGATAAAACTGCTCTGGCATTTCGGCAGTTGTGTTTAATACGTATATAAATGTACGTAATCTCTTGTTAGCATTTAACATTTTTTTTTCTTCATCTGGCACTTTCCATATTGCACATTTATTCCCCCACTTGTTCCTCAGCTAACCTTAAAATGTTTTAAACTCTACTGCGAAGCTGAACGTTAGCGGCAAGCTAGCAAAAGCATAAATTTGAACGAGGAACACTCGCGGCGCTAATATGCCATATAGTTAATTGACTTGCTAATCGAGAACCTCTCAACCCCACGTTATTATGACAAGTAGCTAGTGAGGAAATGATCAGTGAAATTCAAGATACCAAGCATTAATTTAATAGCAAGGTGTATACGCTCTCATTAAGATAAGTAGCAGAAGGCTATACCATGCCAAGATGTTGATTGCAGAGAGGGAGGTTAGCCAGATGTGTTGAAAATCCATAACTGTTAATTGATTGCGAATAAAAAAAGTTGTGCATGGATCATAAAATAAATAAGGAAGTAGCAGATGTTTGAAATGTTGTTTCCCAAGTGCTTGGATTCTGTCTGCTGAGGCTGCAGTTTGTAGTCTGTGAGGAACTTTTCATCTTTTCAACATATTTATGCTGTTAATGAGGTAGGCCGTAAGTTGGGCATGCTCGCCGCTACAGCTAATGTCTTTGAGTGGAGTTTTGAAGGTGGCTACCACTACTGTACTTTGCCGGGGGGGGGGGGGGGGGGGGACGACGCCGTAAAATTAGACGGCGCTCGTTTGTCATGTCAAGGTCGATACTTTCCTCGGGTTCCACATTCCTCCTCCTCATCTTTTTTCTCTGCCTCCATCCATTCCGTTTCTCTATGTCTGAGTGAACGCTGGCCTCCCTCTCCCCTCCGTCTTTTTCTCCTCTCCTCTAACAGTCTGTTATTATATAGGTATTTCGTTTCCCCTGTCCTCCCTGCCCTCGCGCCTCTTGCACTCCCCTCCGTCTGCCCTGACCTGCCTTCACCCCCTTGTTCCTCCTCCTCTTCTTCTTTTTCATCTCTACCTTTCCAAATCCTTTCCTTTATCATCCTCCTCCTCTTTAACTCTCTTCTCCTGTCATAGCCTCAGCTTTCTCCCCCTTGCCTCCCTTCCTCTCTCCTGTCATGCTTTCCATCCAGAAGCTCTGAGCCCCAGTGTTTGGCCAGGATGAATGGGGGCTATTTAGGCTGCTGGCAGGTCCATCCGGTGTGTGTGTTTGCGTGCATGTGTGTGTGTTGCCAGAGAGAGTAAGACTGAGGATATTGTGTGTTTTGACAACTTGGTTTTCCCATTTTTGCACACGGTGTCACTTTTGGAGGTTTTGAAGTGGTCGACTTTTTGTAAACGCGGCCATACAGCAAGATGCACCCTTAGCCAGCTCAAAATACGATTCAATTACAAAAACGATCGGCACAGAATAAAGCACTGGACACACACTCTGCTTACTGAATTGTATATTATGAATTCTCCAAATAATTTTCAATGTTATATTCTCTCTCCTTTTTCTTTTGTTCTCCTTTTTAGTCCACCAAAGGTCCCTGTGATTGTGTCTGGCGTGGTGACAAAGGTAAGAGAGAGACACACACACACACACACAGACCACCAGTAGGGTTGAAATAAGCATGATAAGGTGGTTGATATCTGGGACATGAGCTCTGCAGGGAGCGGTGGAGGCTTAGTGCAGAGACTGAACAAGAGAGAAAAGGAATCACAAGGGACAACAGGAGGAGGTGGAGAAAGTGTTGAGTACCAACAAAGAGAACATTTTACTAAAGTAAAGAAGGGTTACGATCAGTACTCAAATATCTATAATTAAAGATAAAGCGCTGAGTTTGTCTATCAAAAGCTATTATCTATGCAGGCCAGTAACTTGACCAGTGAAAAGTGTCATTAGTGTTAACATTTCCTATCCTTCCAGTCTGAAGATGGAGAGAAAATATAGACACTTTTGGATTGAAGTATATGATGCCCACACTCCATTTGAATGACTTTTATATATTTAATTGTTATGTATATTGCAAATTCCTCTTATAATGTTTAATCGGTTCAAGCTTAATAATGCAGGATAATGCAGCGGAAAACCCCACAAATATATGAATTATAAAAAAAGCACTACAAATTTGAATCAACACCTCTCTGACATAGTCTCATTAAAACATGTATTATGTTAAGCTTCAAAAGGGTCACATTACACTACAGGTGTTACTTTAAATGTGACTGTGTGTTTGTGTCGGCTTGACCTGCCACTTTGAAAAGTGTGTGTGTGTGTGTGTGTGTGTGTGTGTCAGTCACACCAGGCAGATTGTTTGCGGAAGATTGCAGCGATATCAGCAAGGTGGCAGGCATTCCATTTATCCCCCGATCCTCCTCTAGCCTTTCCATTCGCCCGCTATCACTGCCATCAAACCCTGAGGCTGGCACTGCACAAAGCCTCAGAAAAGCCTTTTAGGAGCTAAGTGAAACACTTCAGTGTGTGTGTGTGGAGTTTGTGGCCTGCTGAGACTTTTTTTTTTTTTTTTTTTTTTATGGGGATAAACAAGACATTTCTTCCCCTGCTGTATATTTTCTGTCTCTTGAAGAACAGAATCACATATTTTGGTGTTAAAAGTATTCCACCAAAGGTCTCAAAGGTGGGCATCTAATACTAGACAGTTATTAGAGTCAATAGATGTATTCCATCCTCCTGTCCAGAGTTGGGTTTTGTGGTTCAGACCACATGTCCTCCTGCTTGCTGGGATCAGATATCTTCTTATAGTGTCAAATCAAGGCATCATACCTCAACAAAAAACCAGGGACAAGATATCTCAAGAAGAGAAAAATCTGTTAATGCTGGGTTTTTTCCACTGACGGTTATATTCATAAAATCCACGTAGAAATCCATTGTTGAGGAGTACATCTTAGCTGGTCAGCATATTAGGTATATGCTAAATGCATGTATATGCTAAATGCATGTAAATAAACATATTGGCTGCAACCACACTCTTAAAATACATGAATGATCTTCCATCGTCTTTTTTCCACTTTCTTCTGCACGTCTTAAAATGTAGGTTCGCAACATTATGTTAATGTAAACAACTCAACAAACGTAGCAATACATTTTCTTGAGCCACATGGATGTAAAAATAATTAGTTTAATTTTTCCATTTTCTACGAGTTCTTCCTTTGGAGCCTGTTTTGTGTTCTTTAAAAAAAAATTGATTCAAGCAACAAAGTTGCAAATATCCCCACAGAAATGGGAATTTAAGCTGTGTACTAAATGGCACAAAAAAAACAAGGAGGTAGGAAGCATGCCGTGCCAATCATCATGACTTCTGTTCACAGTTCGGTGCAATAATACAGTTAATTAGTTGCATTCCCTCCCATACCTCTGCAGTAGGACAGAGATAGAGGGAAGAGAAGCTTTGCGCTTCAGAAGAGAGAAGAAGGGCAATTGAAGGTCAAATCCATCCACATCCCATCCAGTTAGCTGTGGAATTGGCTTTAAATGAAAGAAGCACACAAGTGTGCACGCACACGCACACACACACAGTAAATGTTTTGTGCCCACCTAAACACACACACACACACACACACACACACACACACACACACACACACACACACACACACACACACACACACACACACACACACATGCAGGAGAACTAGTGCACAGCCTTGCATACAGTACAAAACCAACACACAGAGAGGATTAGGGTCAAGCAGGATGGTGTGGCACAGAGTTCAGCTAGTGGTTCAGGCAGGCAGTGTTTGTGTTTGTAGAATGTTGATTAAATTGCTTATAACATTTAAAACCTTCAATGTTAATCCACTTAATCATGCAAGCTGCAGTGTAATGAATGTTATGTGTTGTACGTGAATGTGCAATGCATTTCCCATGAATCTCATCTACCCACTTGAACTAATGTTTTTTCTCTAAATGAGGTGTGGGTTAGAGAGTGCAGCATGAGAAATATAGATAAACTAAGGTGAGGAAAATAACCAGTAGAAACCAGCACAGTCATGAACAGGTGTAAGAAAGGAAAGTAAATGAAACTTTGAGAAAGACGGATAAGAGCGCTGGCAGGTGAAGATAAAAAGAAAGAAGGGAGAAATGGAGTTGTGGTTGTAGTAAGTCTCTGATTAATATTCAGCATTCCCATGTGAATGATCAAATTCCTGCTATGACCCGATTTAGAAGCGAGCGTCTGTTTATGGTACTTTTCCTGGAATAGGAGATTGAGGTTGCAGAGCACATGAGCGGGGACAGATGAGTGCGCCATACTTTACCCTTCACTGTTAGGGATTTCCTCATTGTTATGATTATCAGAGGGAAAGGATTTAAAAATGGGGCATGAAGGGCTCGGAAACAAACAGCAAAACTTTGTATTACATACTTCCACACACTTATTGTACGCATTCCTGTTGTGTTTTCTGTTGTGTCCTTTGCAATGATTTTTTCATTCTTCCCTCCTAATTATTGTAAATTCTACTACGCAACGAGATGCAATACTTATTTTGTCTGCAGTGTTTGATCATGAGCCTCTTACTGGCAACGATCCCGATCCGACTGTTTAATAGCTATCTTTCGTTTTATGGATATTTGCTGTACTGTATGTGTGCAACAGGTCTGACGCAGCACAGCTTATGCGCGGTATCGTCTGAAAGTTTTTGCTTGAAGCTGTGTACGATGCAGCTTATGCACTTAAAGACTTTTGACTGACTGTGTTTTGTTCAGGGCGATAAGGACTTCACCCCGGCAGCCGCCCAGGTGGCTCATCAGAAGCCCCAGCCTGGTGTCCCCAAGCTGCCCGCCTCTCAGCAAATCAACCAGCACATCCACCAGCCCCGCAAGTGAACTAGGCAGCAAGCTACAATGGCTACGCTTCCTCCACCAGCCGGCCTTCCCCATGGAACGGATAGGATGAAGATGTTTCCCCAGCAGGCACAGATCTCCTCTAATTAATCAGAGTGGTTTTTTTGTAAGCGTCTTGCATTACATATATGAGAAATTTATCAGCGACAGACACCAGCCATTGTAGAAGTCCCAATCTTTACACCCCTGCTGCTTTGCACTATTAGTTCTCCTTAAGAGAAATTGTCTTGACAGCTGTGCAGTCTTAAGGTGGTATGCATGGGCGGGTGGTCTTCTATAATTGCTAGCATTCTAGGATTAAACGTTAATGAAGAAATATCAGATCTGAGTCTGTGTGGGGGGGGACTTTCACCCCAGCGACATGCCGACCATTACCACATCACAGCAAACAGCCATTCACAGCAACTAGCCGACCAATCGCCTCAGCCTACGCTCCAGCCTTCTACCTATGATAATCACACACCAAAAGAACCATTCAACAGAAATCAGGAAGTTAACATTCTCAACACAAGATACAGCTTCTCGAATGCAAAACGCAGTTCCATGTGCGGATCACCGAGACTGTTGCCAAATTGCACGGTACAGCATGGACCAGAGAGGTAAAGAAGCTAATTACATGACAGCATTAACCAATCATCAGCCCTAACACTGAGGTCACTGGTAAGCTTGACAAGCATTTCGTTTAGCCATTTCAATATTGTAGATGCCCAATAGGGAGGAACCAATGAGAGGCAATGAAAACTTCTCTGTTATGCTGGTTGTCCTTACCTAAGTAGCTACTTGATGCATGCCGTTAGTGGCGTGACTCAAGAAGGCAACGCTCATAGCAAACGCTTGTATATCTTTTGGGCCTGAGCAAAGTCTGTTCAGCCTTTGCTACAGTTTCCTCCTATGTCATTGTTCTTACCTTTTTTATTTAATGGAGAGGAGTCTTACTGATCTACTCTCTATTTTGCCCTGCCTTGTTGGAGCTGTAATAATGGCTATCCTTCCCTGGCAATGTTAATTTAAATGCGAACTCAACCTGCTTCACGGTAAAAGTATCCCATCAGTGCCTCATTGCTCAGGATTATTTTCTGTCTCATTTGACTCGCATGGATTTACATTTTATTTGCTTCGCACGCAGAGTCAACTGGAATGAAAATGTAATGAAATCTTAAGATACTGTGAAGCAGCTGCAGGATGCTTTGTGTTTGCATTAACATGAGCCTGAACCTCACAATGCCGATCAAAGCATTGCAGCGGCTCAGAAGATAGGGAGGCTGGGCAAAAAACATTCCAGATAAAAGTGTTTGAACAGATATGTTGACTGTGACCATTTGTCAGTGTTCAAGGATCTTACATTGATTTCTAATCTGTATCAGCTACCCAATATATCAATACACACAGACACACACCACCCTTATCCTTAATCACCAATCCCCTTACACTCAAGTGTCATTTGTTGCAACACTAATGTTCAGGTTTCCAGGAAAGGAAGAAAGAAATGTATCTTGCCAAGAAGGAAATATTTCCTATGTTAATGTAATAAAATTTAAAAGAGTTTTATTTTATTTTCATTTATTTTTTTTCTTGAGTAAATTGTTCAAATTGTATAAATATTTAGCCATTGAGTGGACTTAGGTATTAGGTGTGGTTGTCATAGTAAATAAAGATACAGACTATCTTGCAAAAAAACCTGCCTTTTTATTTGAATGAAAATGAGGGATGACTTGACGAAAACTCGTCTCGAGGCTGGATCTGTAGAATTTGTCATGTATAAATGATTTTCCAGATCAGTGCTGGAGAAGGCGACCGACAGAGCTCTCAGGTTCAAAGTAGTCCTACTTGACTGATTGGGTCCTGTACCTTACAGCGAGTGTTTGAGCATCCCCTGGTAAATTAGCACCGTGCGCTGAGGGATTAAGGCTCAGGTGGTGTTTTGAAATGAAACAGAAGCATCTCTCTCTCGCTCGCTCTCCCTCTCTCTCAGACGGCGTGCACCAGGTGTTAGTGCGTGTAATCCATCTTTACACAAGCATCTGCAACCAGGTGTTCTGTCAGTTTATGTTAGCCCAATAAACCAGCCAGTGCAGGCTTAGTTGGTACGAGCCTCTGTCAGCAGGCTGTAACACCCCATTAAAGCAGACACAATCTCCTTGACTCTCCATGGTTTTATATAGTTCTCTCAATGTGGCATAACTCTCATCCCCTGCCATGCCGCATTAGACTGACTGGGAGGACAGAACGAGAGCGAGTCACTGCTAAAAATGCATTATACTATTTTACTGCCGTGCTCAGGCATCTCTGGTTGTATATGACGAAGGTTCATTGGATCATTATTTATTCCTAAATGCTCAGAAAATGCATTTTAAAAGTATAGCATGTTATTGCTAGTATAGCTAGTTAACATTAAGTTGGTATTAGTGACACTGCAAATAATTCTTCACCTGTAAAACCCGTACAAACTAAGCTGTCTATCAAGGTACTGCAAAAGTACTTCAGAGTACCCATTAAGCTTAATTAAATTGTCTATTTAAATTTGCCTTATTAATTGACGTCTATTAAATACCAAATAATGGGAATGTAGGTTCAGCTTTTCACATGTACGAAGTCTTTAGAGTGACGGCTTTGTTAAGCTAGACCGTCTCATTGAAGAGGTCTGTTCTTGTTGGTGCTGGTGGCAAGTAACAGCAAACAATTACCCATGAGCAAGGCACAGCCTTCTCTGTGGATATATTTAGGAGAGAATCATGCTTTTGTAGTTTGTTTTCTTCCAGCCAAGGTTATAGTTTAAGGCACTTTACCCTGAGCACCAAGTCCTCATTTCGAGCCACTTTATTAGCCCTGAGTACACACCACCAGCTGTTAGCCCGAGGTCCTGAGGAACATTCAAACTGGCTTCAGCTAGTTGAGACTGGTCATTTCTCTGACCACCTGAAAGCCTTCCACCAATGCTACGGTTTACTCAGTCAACAGGCACCAGTGGGAGAAAGGGGTATTTCAGTCATTTAGGTCAGCACCGTTTTGGTAAGGCAACAAGATTGCAATTACAAATGCACAAATTCACCTTCCAACTTTCTTTCTTTTTTTATATTCCAAGCATCACATCATACTATGGGTGTTACTTTCCAAACAGCATTGACAGGATTTTATGTAAAACTAACCTATTTTCTGTAGTGTCGTTCCTGAACATGTCTAACAGAAAGTAAAATGCAGTACTTTTCTTCAGGTTTGGTGTCATCAAAACTCTTGGGAGAAGATATATATTTTTTTTCTTTCTGTAAGAGAGCTGCTCTCTGCCAAGTTTTCCTCACTTGTTATCAGTGATAGCGGCGCCACTTGCGGTTCATTTTTAGTTCACACATTGGAGATCATTTTGATGCTGATTTAATTGTGAGACATTTTCATTTATTCATACTTTTTCAGCTTTTCAGAAATGGAATTCATTAAGAGGGGCCTACTTTATCCTTGATTGCATCACAGTATCATTTCACAGAATACTTAAAAAAAATGAAATTCAAATGATCTGGCTCTCAGACCTTCAGCACGGGGAAGATTACACTGAGTTCTTACTAAGCCTGAGAAAATAGTCAAAGTCATGGTGACCAGAAGGATACTATTTTTGAGCATGCGTTGTTTACAAATATAGCATCAGATTTGAGAGAAATTAAATAATTAAATCAATTATAATTTTCTTTTCAGCTGCCCAGTAGCACTTAAAATCAGCTACACACAGATTGCTTCATGTTACTTCTTGATAATTTCATGGCTCTTTTTTTGTTTATTTTTTATTCAAATAATCATATTTAAGATTTGACAGCTATCTGTAGTGACAATGTAATAACCGACCAGATCACATAACCTATGAAGCGGCAATATTGTAATAATCTAAAAAGCCACCTGCAAAATAAATCACCCAATTATTGCTTGTTATTAGTTAAATAAAGGTGACATATTTTACACAAAAAATAATGTAATGAATTAATAACAATGCAATAGTTATATGTGATATGATGACATCATTGTTTATTTAGTGTTGTACTAAAGCCAACCAGCAGAGGGCCCCAACTAAGAATTCCCCCAACAATTTTTGGGTTTGACAGAAGCACTGTTTAGCGCTGATCTAGAATCAGGTCATCCTGTTTGAATCCCAGTTTGTAGCATCCCGGCATGACATAATAGCGGCCATACTATTAGTGGATAGTGTCCTGTTGATTTGACCACTTCTAAATTTCTACGAGGGATGTGGGTCAGAGTGTGGGAGGAGGGCCGGAGGGGAATCGCTGACCAAGCCTGTAGCGCCTCATAATCTCAGGTTACAATCTAAGCCAACGGCTGTTTGAGCTACAACCATGACCTAAATATTATCTGATGCTTTCGGGGCTAATAGGGTTTGTCTCTCTCCCACCCACACACACACACACACACACACACACACACACAACCCGCTAATGTGCATTCCTCCACACTCTGTATGAGGGGAATTGTAATAGATGATAAAAACATAAACAAAAAGAAGCCAGAATACAATGTCCTGTCATAAATATAAGTATATGATGCATTCAAAGGTATCTCAACTTCAGAAAATGATCTCCAGTTTACAGCAATCCTGCAGAAGCCTTGTGAAAATGCTCCACGCTGAATCACAAAAACACTAACAGAGAAGTCCATTCCAAATGAATGTAGTGTTTATTCATGGCCTCATAACAAACTGAAAACTGGGGACATTGTTGGCCATGATACTGCATTGCCAGCATAAAGCCATTTTCATGTGAAACATTTTCTCATGTCGATGCTAAATGTGTTAATCCAGCGACCGCTTACAGTTTAAATGCATAACTCACTGCAGTTTGGTCATCGCTTGTCGGCTTTAAATTACTTCCTCTGTGCAGTATCTCAGCACTTTGCCACGTTGAAGCCAATGCAGTTTATTTGGAGACATTATTTTGTTGGGCAGTGTCCTTGTAACCCCTTAGCAACTCATCACCATGTATATTAGACACACACTTGTGGATGACACTTGTGGAATAGCCATGAGGAGTTAGGGCCGTGAAATTGTGTTCTGAAAATCCTGACAATATCACTGCTGTGCCCGTGGCTCTGTGTGTTTTAAACTCAGCCATTATTTTCACTGTTCTAATGTTAAAACTGGCTCTATAATGGGTCCATATGTTTGGGATTATCACTCAAATTCTACATATACTGTCACATTGGCCGTGGCTCACCCTTCTGCGATTGCTAATGGATTAAACACATGCCCCTGTTGCCAAAATATTTGAGAGTAAAAAAAAAAAAATCTCATCATTTTGTTATTCACTTTCCAACAGAACATAGTGGAGGCATTTCAAATTAGAACTATAATAAAGCATCAATATTTGGCTCAATCGCAATTACATCCATCGTTAGCAGAAGTATTTATTTTGTACACGTCATCCATACTCTGTACACACCAAATTCAATCTCAGAGTCGCAGTCAGCATAATGAATGGGGTTTTGCAATGTAAACATTTGAGATTTAAGTGTCACAAAACATTAGTGCTTCACATTTCATTCTTGGTCTCGAGCGTTAAGACTAGAAAACATAGCTTTTTATATATCAGAATGTGAAATGGTCTATATTTAATAAAAAATAAAAGGTTTCTCATCAAAAAAGCATGAACATCCCAAATATAAATGTAAATACATTCATGGGTTAGTCATCATAAAGCGGAACAAAAAGCATCTCAAATATTGCTGTCAAATGCCATTATCATTTATACAGTATAAGCTTATGTTCATGCTCAGTCAATACGACACACCGATTGGTATTCTCCACTGAATAATTTAAAAACATCCCATAACATCTCTAATAAATTGCTTCAAATTTTTAGGCAGGAAGATGAATAAATGTCTTCTGTGGTTACAGTTTGAGAGAATTTGTGTCAATAAGTATCCTCTACTCCAATACAGTTAAACTCATTGTAAAAAACAACAACACTGCTTTATTGAACACCCAAAGCTTAATAAAATATAGACTCGGCCATCCATCAAAAAGCAATAAATATGAAAAATAAGTTAATTAAAAACATTTCAAGTATCAAATCCCCTGATTTTTTTCATTGAATGCTGTCAAAGCTGCAGCAGACATTTGTAGTCCAACTTGCAGCCTTCAGTCTGTTGTCCTCTTTTAGGAACACATCTTGTAGAAAAATATTAAAGCCAACTCTCTAAAACTTAATAGTATTTTAAAGGGTTTTTCTGAGGCAATATTATTTCCTCTTCCCAGCGAGGTGTCTCTTGGTTACAGCCTCCAGCCTCCTCCTCTCAGCCTCCTCCGCTTTCTTCCTTTCTTCTTTTAGCTCCTTGTACCGCCACTTTGGTAGCTGCAACAGTTGCCCCCCTCCATCTTTGCAGCTGCTCTTCCTCCGTATCTTCTCTGGTTCATAAGTGGGCGTGGGGGCCTTGGAGACCCTCACTTTGGGAACGCTGAACCCCGGCCTGACGCTGCTCCTCCTCAGCACCATGTGCACAGGCAGCAGGCTGGTTCTCCGCAGCTCCAGGGCCTCGTTATAAGCCACCGTGGTCAGGCTGGAGCTCCTGTGTCGAGGCACCAGGCTCTGGGGCTGAAGGCTGGCCCGGCGGTCCGCTGTGTTCTTGGCCACCAGAGTGACCCGGGAGTTCTGGAAGAGTTTGAGGTGGCTGTCCACCCTGTCGGGGTTGACGGAGCGGAGCTCCTTGGCGCGCTGCTGGCGGATGATCTCAGGAACTGCGTAACGCCGTTTCCCCACACTTGGGAGGCTGTCTGGACACACCTGAAGCAAAATCAACAGCCTCGTATTACTCGTTATAACATCAGTATTCATAGCAATAGTAGAAGTGATAATTGTGGAATTCTGTTTTTTTATTAAACAAAATGCCGTGCTCAGTTTCTCTTTTGTTTGCCCTATTGCAGTCGTGGTAATCTTGCATGAATAACCTGCTTATCTGATAAGGCTGCCGTTAATTATATCCTTTAATTATTATGTGCAAATCCCGTGAAAAACCAGAGAATCTGCTGATTAAAGCAAAGATAAATTAGTGCCAGATTTATCCTTTAATAGCATCATTACCACAATATTACCTTTAGTTTATTTGCACATTGATTCTATGAGCACAGCAGTGATAGTACTACTTTATTCTTCTGCTTAATAAGAACAATAAGAGAAGTAATTTGTATACTGATACAAAAAACACAACTATTCAGTCACATTTTGAGTCAGTGGAAGGTGATTTCCACTTTGTACAAGAATGTTTGGCTCCATCTGAAGATAAGAACGTGAGCTCTGCTATCTCCAACGATGCTGAGTGTGTACAAACACTGGAACAATGCAGAGGAGAGTGGCTTTAAAAACAATCTTTATCACAAAGAGTAGTCTCCTGCGTGACCTTATCTCTGCTTACATTTGCAAAATGCTTGTTGGTGCGAGGGACATGTGGGTTGGGGTTGATTGATCTGGTGGGATACTATTCAATGCTGATTAATGAATACCTGGATAATGACGAGTACACATGATATATAGCCTAATGACTTACTGCGTGGCATGCCACAGCAATGACTGGGCTCCGCATGGCAGTTGTTATAGAAACCATGTGGTCGATAACCCCTTGGTCCTCAGGGTTGGTGACATTCGAGATGTTGAAGATGTTGCGCATGGTGTCAGACAGACGCTTCAGACAGCCGCGGGGCTCCTGGGCTTTGGCCGCCAGCGATGCCAGTGGGGGCCACTCTAGACTGGGAGAACACATTGGATATACTGTAAATCCACTGCACAGCAGCAGGTAGGGTTTACTCCTGAAGTAACAATCATGAAGTAAGTCAAAGACTCTCTCAAGGCTACTTTTGAGTTGTTGGATGTATAGTATTGTATGTATGTTATTGTATTCAGTTCCTCCTGCCACTTTGTTCACTTGCACTGACCCTCCTTTTCGTTGACCTTTTTCCTAAGTTCCCCGTGTCTTGCATCAGATAAATATACACTTCAATCACTTTGGTCACTTTAACCACCTCAACTGTGCAATAT
The DNA here is from genome assembly GCA_038501785.1 of Myoxocephalus aenaeus. Lineage (NCBI taxonomy): Eukaryota > Metazoa > Chordata > Actinopteri > Perciformes > Cottidae > Myoxocephalus > Myoxocephalus aenaeus. The sequence goes on from JBAMJR010000140.1 coordinate 5,827,739, forward strand.
AAGTACATTTTATTATTTCTCTCTATATAATATTGTTATTGTGTATTATTTACTGTTTTTATTACTGTTTATTTATATTCCTTTTTTTAATTTATTTTCATTTTACTATGTCTCTTGTGTGCATTTTACCCGTTTGCTGCTGTAATCCTGCAAATTTCCCCACTGCAGGACTAATAAAGGAATATCTAATATAATATAATCTAGTCAGAAAAGAAAGTGAAAGATGGCTACGGAACTGCATAGCTAGAATGCTACACCACCTCTTCAGATATTGGTTTATGATATTGTCCGTGAAGACAGGCATACAGAGAAACAATGTGAGCCATCTATGAGTTTACCTATATGTATCACAGTACTGGTGTGGGCAGGGCCGTTCCATCAGGCGCGTCATCACCCAGGCAGTTTCATAACGGCCCGTAAAGAAGGCCCACTCCCTGGCAGTGAAGTGACGGCCGAGGTCCCTGGCATTCAAGGCAGCTCCTGGGGGTGACACACAAAAAAGAAGGTTGCATATGTCAAAGACAGAGCCTGTTTACAGATGTGTAATGAGTGCAACAAATGAAAAAGAAATACATGTTGAAAATTGTAACTAGAGGCGAGTATGACATCTACACATAGCCTCCTTTCTGATTGCTAAAGAGTTTTGTAAATGCAGTGTAAACAGACACATTTCTCTTCACCTGCCATCATGAGCGAGCGCACACATTCCACCCGGCCCTGAATGGCAGCTTTCATCAGAGCGGTGAAGCCGTGGCAGTTTCTCTTCTCGATGTCCAACCCAGAGTAGTAGTTCAGCAGATAGTTGGTGATTGTTATGTGGCCTGGAAGAATAGAGAGGTTGTTACCGTAAGTTATAACACAGTCTGCAATCACAACGTCGGCTTAGATGAGAGCTGCTAAAGCATTCGCACTTGTCTATCATATTTAGGAGAAGCGAGATCCACCTGCTGGTCCTAATGTTCTTCCACACAACACGCTCATCACTTCTGTTTCAAAAAACATGTATCTGTGTACATGCATGTGTACAACAGTGCTCTGAACCAGCCTGTCAGAGCCTCCTGTGTGTATTTCACTGATATACTGTTGTGTGTGTGTGTGTGTGTGTGTGTGTGTGTGTGTGTGTGTGTGTGTGTGTGTGTGTGTGTGTGTGTGTGTGTTACCTGCTTGAGCAGCTGTGATGAGAGCTGTGTTTCCCTCGCTGTCCTGCCAGTTGACATCCAGATACGGACACTGAGACAGCGCTATGACGACATCCACATAACCTTGGTAACATGCGACCAGCAGCCCTGTCTGAGACAAAAAGTGACAGGAGAGGAGTTAAGGGTATATATAATATGCAAAATAATGTATGGACTGCCTGTGTTTTCTCTTTTCTTCCTATTTTGCCGAATTTTTGATATTTCTTTTCATTCCGTCAGCAAAGACCATTTGGACACCACCTGGGGGACATGTTTAAGCAACCAAAATGTTGCAATTAACATTCATGAACTGAAAACACACTGTGAAAGTGTTGAATACATGGAAAAACTCCCAGACCAAAACAACGGCGTGGTAGCGACCTGCCAATCACAAGGTCAATCATCGCAGACTTTAAACTAGCGATTGAGATCATGAGTCATATTTACAATATTTACTGACGTAATAAATCAAGTAAGAAGTAGAGTAATTTTCTTTTTGACTTCTATAATCAGACTTATCTTTGTAACCAAATGGCCATGAGAAAGAATGCACGTTTAAAGCATTTCTGCATTGGCTTCACTTTTCAGAACCGGAGGTTGCTGCCTGGTAGAAACCCACAAGACCAGAAGACCTCCGTCCATCTTTCCAAACTAATATCTTTAACGAAATGTGACATCTGTTGTCTTTTAATTTGAGAACTGAACCGTCTTGAACTTTGTGGAAAAACAAGCTGACTCCCCGTCTCGTGTTGTTGTGTGCTCGTGTGCGTTCATGCCGGAATAAGAACCCTTTCATGTGTGTGGACGCATTATGTAAATGTTAGTCTGCGAGTGTGAGTCTTCGGGAGTTCTGTAAAACTCCTGGAAAAGTTGGGTACTTTCCGGAAGGTGCGCACTTCACTAGCCAAGACAAACACGTTTACCACCAGAGGAGACATGGAGGGGGGAAGCTGCAAGCTGAATTTTGGAACACAGAGTGCTCAGTTGACATATCATGTACACACAGTGTGTGTTTATACATATATACATTAAATATTTTAATCGCTTGACAGCACTAGTGTTTATACATATATACATTAAATATTTCTGTTACAAAGAGATGTCTTTCACGTTCACTCACAGCACAGGTGGATAAATGCCGAGCTTTCATACAGAATTCACAGATAAGTCGATCACAGTAAATGATAGGATGAATGTGATGAGAATGAATGTGACTAGGAAAATTACTTAGATCTTGAAAACACACCTCTAGCGAGTCAGCGACATACATTTTTATATTTGTCATCCCAGGTGTCTTCTGTTTTGTTCCATCAAAGGCATAAAGCTCACATGTACTACATTTAAATGTACCTTCAAATGGAACTAAAATGAATGATATTCTTGATGTTAAAACAGTTTCTAGACATCTGGAAAAACTGTGAATTTGATGAGATCTTCATTAAAAACAGTAAATTATAGATTTAATGAACTTTGCTCAAATAAATGTAAGTATCATGTCACACTGTACATACCGTAAATGAATATGGCATGGTGAAAGTTTTACAGCACAGGCACGGTGATTAAAAAATGAACTACATCTATCACCTTTGCCATGAAGGGTTATTAATCAGACTTTGTAAATCCATTTAAACTTTGCTGGAAAGCAGGAAGTATTATAATGTTGAGGTAAGTTGTTACAATTTGTTCCACATTTGATATTCCTTGAGCAGACTTAATTCGTGAACCTTCTTCTGTGACATGATGTTCCCTTCATAAAACCTACTTGATGCCTTGCACCTCTCGACACGAGCACACCGTGTTACTCCCGCAAATGATTCTCTCAAACTTTACTGTGAATGTGATCAAAAGTTCTGTCACCCTGAAATTAATACATATAATAATGACTGAAGATTAGTACAGACAGGGCCTGAAGGTGTATTGACAACATACAACTGTCCCCATATGTACCTACAACACACGCACGCACACACACACACACACACACACACACACACACACACACGCACACATGCACACACATACACGTTATACTGACAAGGCGTACAATAGAGTTAAATGTGCATTTCCACATACTGGATCTGAAATATTGCCACTCATCAAAGTCAAAATATAAAAAGCCTCATGCAAAACACCTACGTCAATCTTTTGATCAAGTTGCAGCATGTTTCAATCATCCTTAATTAACCAGCATCAAGACTATGTCGCTATATAATGTCAATCAAACGGTCACATTTCCCGCCCTTATTTTCATTAATCTGTATCAGACAGGGATTGGGGTTTAGTCTGCAGGACAGGCTGTGCAGTTTTTTTTCACCTGTAAGACAAACTGAATTTACACCTTTGGCTGAAACAAGACTGTCTGTCAGCCGGCTGGAGATGTAGTCAGATTGGTGCTGTAGTATAGTGAGAGGTGAGGTGGAGAGAGGCCCTGCAGAGTAACTGATGGATTGTCTGGAAGAAGTTCCCTTACACTGGCACAGCTCCAGATTGCTTTATCTGGTTAGACACATGCATGTTGACCTTGTCTCTTTCTCTCTCTCTCTCTCTCTCTCTCTCTCTCTCTCTCTCTCTCTCTCTCTCTCTCTCTCACACACACACACACACACACACACACACACACACACACACACACACACACACACACACATATTCTTGGCAAGCCTCCTGCCTTGCTGTGCTGTACTTTAGCAGCATACCCTGCAGCACGTCTGGAGCAATCTCAGTCGTCTGGCAATGTCCTATTTTCTCTGTGAACCTTTTTCTCAAACACGCACCATCACACATAAGCATTAAACTTTCTTTTTTCTCATCCTTGTCTCTCCGGCTCTAGTTTTCTGCTCAACACATCCCTATCTGGAATATTGGTTACATCTATTGGGCTCTGAGGCACTTAACCAGTGGCTGCGGGTAATGTAGGTGACAGAAAGATTTGAGAGAAGAGCACCAACCAAATACACACACACACACACACACACACACACACACACACACACACACACACACACACACACACACACACACACACACACACACACATACATACATACAATTGAAGAGATGCACATGAATCAAGAAAAGGCAATCATGTGCTAGACAATATTACCCACTCAATGACTAAATGTGAGGCCTAAAGGGATAAAAATAACAACACTGCCAGGGAGCTCAACAAGCCTGAAACAATCTAGAGAGGCACTTCCAGGGATGGGTGAGTGTGTGTGCAATGCATGCATGTGTGTGAGATTCAGAGTGGGCCTTTGATTACGACAGAGATCAAAATCCTCACCGATGGTTTTGGCAAGGATTATGTCTTTTGTATGTAGGCCAAATGAAGATGCACACTATGGCAATTTTAAAGCTTTCATTACTTTATTCTGATGGACGCAGACATATGCCCTCCCTGACTGTAATCTCCTCTGTCCCATTACACTGGATTGTAGCTGCTCTAATAAATTGAGTTTATTTTTACCCCCAAAACTTCCCTTTCATGAAAGTGCAGTTTTTCTTGACATTTACTTTTAGAATTGCTTGTAAAGTTAAGTATAAAGTAGCATTAGATTACGTTTGAAGCCAAAATGGCCTGTGGTGTTGAGTGATATTTTATCTCTTGATACTTACACTAACACATGCTATATATATATATATATATATATATATATATATATATATATATACATGGAATATATATATGTAGGTAGACATTTCTTAATATGGGCTATATATTTAGATACAGAGGTGTCAAGTAACGAAGTACAAATACTTCGTTACTTTACTTAAGTATACATTTTGGGTATCTATACTTTACTGGAGTATTTATTTTTCAGACGACTTTTTACTTCTACTCCTTACATTTTCACGCAAATATCTGTACTTTCTACTCACTACATTTTAAAAATAGCCTCGTTACTATTTCATTTTGGTTTGTTTTCATTCCGGCTTGTCATCGTTCAAAAACACACACAAAAAACCTCTCCGCCCCGTTGCGCACAGATACGTGCGCGCGCACACAGGTGCGCACTGAGCACACACACCAGCGGACAGAGAGCGTCGAAAAATATGTCGCGTGAAAAGCAGACTTATATCTGCGTTTTAAACGCTCCCAGGGTGAAGATGGCAACAGCAGCTCATGAGAGGAACAACCGGAGTTCTCCTCACACCCGCAGCAGCTCTCCTGCTCCAGGTGAAGGAGACAAAGTGCTCGTGTCTTCTACCAACAATGAGCTGCTGGCTTCACATATTACAGAAGTACAAAGTACACGGACATAAAACTAAGTCATTAATAAATACATGGAGAAATGCCTGTACTTTCGGGTAAATGGTTACGGTGCGCCGTTAACAGGTTACGCTTGCGCATGCGCGACTCGACTCAAATCTACAACCCCGTTTATAAAAGATGCGTAGAGGAAAGCAGCTCACTGCAGCCACTAATACTGATACAACCTGATGCTCACATATCTGCACTCATTCTGTTTTGTTTGGCAAAAAATAAATAAAAGCTTATTGTTTTCCACAATGAGCTATTTAGTAGTAACTAAATATTAGTTATTTTTTGCACATATAGAACTTACACAAAACATTGTCTGATGGAGCGATCTGATTTACTTGAAAGTGATTGCAATTGTCTTTATTCTGTTACTTATTAAAAGCACAGATGAGTCACAAAATTATGTTATTTACAGAAAAAAATTGAGAACCACATCTTTAAGTGCTTGTGTCGGTGTCGGTGTCCCCTTACATTACTTTTACTTTTATACTTTTAAGTAGTTTTGAAACCAGTACTTTTGAGTAACTTTTGAGTAATGAATGTGAATACTTTTGACACCTCTGTTTGGATACAAAGCATACTTGTTTCACATAGCTGTCTAAACATTAGCAACATAAGATGTCTGTCTCTTCAAAACATTCAACAATTTGGGAGGATTCTTCATTCTGTTGAGTTTCAAATTCAAATGTATTTTTGCTAATGCTAATTTTGTTCAAATAAGTACATATGCCATAACAAACCAGGGTGATACAGAGAGTTTTCCTCGTAAAAAATGAATATTAATTTGAGTTGAATTTAACGAAAACTTCTATTTGCAATCCAGGTCAGTGGGTTCTGATGCTGTCTGAACACTGACACACAAATCCTGGTCAACTTATTATTAGCCAATGTAGACACACCTACACAGACAAAGACACAAGCGAGCACACACACACACACACACACACACACACACACACACACACACACACACGCAAAGTAATCTGGGGAATATCCAGAGCTAGGAATAGAAAGGCTTAGCCGTATCAGTCAGCGACACAGAGAGAGGGGGAGGGAGACGTAGCATCTACAGTTGATGTGAGAGTGCTGTAATAATTGGCTCCAGTGAGTATGACACGATACCCAATGAAACCCTTAAAGTTCCTCATAGACACAATACCTACAGCTATTCCCAGCTCAACTATGTTAGTAATTGCTTCCTAATCAAATCATGTTAAGCATGACCAAAGTATACATGTTTGCAATAGCACCTTCAAAAAAGCATGGTTATATTTATTGACTTCAGCTGGCACTGAAATAAAAGAGGATCCGCAATAATTACGTTTCCGTATACTGTAAGTAGTTTGTAACCAATAATCAATTTGCAATGTTTTGTTAGAGTAGGTTTTAAAATTGATGTAACTAATCCTATATTAGCTATGTCCTTATCCTTATTATGAACTGCCTCTTTATGCCCTGGAAATTTGTGAATAACATTTCATGAAAAGTGTTGCAGCATTATCACAAACACAGAAACAACAAGGATAGCATCCACCGCCAAGCAGAAACCTGTTTAATAATGTCAAGGATTAGCCGTCCATGCCAGAGCAACCCAGAGTCTGCTTCCCTTGTGGGTCTGCCAATGCGACTTCTTCAATAAACCTAATCTAACTTCCTTCTTGTTTCCTTCTTGTTTGCTAAAAAAGGACTTACTCACACTGTATTTTTTTCGAAGCTACGCCTCAAAGCTAAATTTTGCAAATCATCTACGCGGCAGACAACCAATATCTCTGCAGCCGGCATAAACCAAGTATAAAACGCTACACTCTTTTGGTATTTTACAGTCCATCTTTGTATGCAAGGACACACATACACACACACACACACACACACACACACACACACACACACACACACACGGGCAAATACACTCTAGACCGCCCTCAATCACATACACCAGAAGCACTTACACAGACCTACTGGGCCTGTTTCTGTCAATAGCCTCCCTGTTAACTGTGTTCACATGGCTGTATCAAATCAGATGTGTATGACTGTCGCTTTGATTTTTCCACTCATCTGTATTTGCTAGCAGCATCATGCTCGTTACCATCTGCAGTGCCAAATCTCTCTCTCTCTCTCTCTCTCTCTCTCTCTCTCTCTCTCTCTCTCTCTCTGTTGCCCTGATAGTTGATGTGTGTTGGTCTGCCTGTCTGAAACACTCTTTGGTTGACTTCGTTGCCTGTCACCTAAATTGTTTTGTATCTGTCCTGGTTTGTCAACAGATCTCAACCTATTTGGAGAGTTTGATTGTGTTATACAGGAGGAGTATGTGTGTGTGTGAGAGAGAGAGAGAGAGAGAGAGAGAGAGAGGGCGGATAACAGTCAAGCAGGGTGGCCTCATTTAAATTGATTGAATTATGTGTGTGTGTGTGTGTGTGTGTGTGTGTGTGTGTGTGTGTGTGTGTGTGTGTGTGTGTGTGTGTGTGTGTGTGTGTGTGTGTGTGTGTGTGTGTGCTTGCATATTTATTGAGTTTTGACAACACACACTGCCCTAAACAACGTCAGAGTTGCCTGATGATATTGATATATTAATATACGTATATTAACCTATAATCCTGATGTTTACTGACTTGCATTTATCTTTTACTCTTGAAAACACAATGCCAATGGTTTGTGGAAATTTCATCCAACAGATCAAAGTCATAACACTAATTCGGGATTCTGACACTGACAGCATATAATTACTGTCTCGTAATCATATAGAATGAAAATCAAAGACACATACTTATTACCTAAATAATGGCTTGTCATTAAGTTACTTGCTATATTTAGGCTGTGTTAGTTGAAACATGGTTTCTCAGTCGTCTGAGGGTGCAGAGGATGGACACTGTTTGTTTGTTGCTGGTTTATTATGTTGTGATCATGATTACAGTTAATCAAGTTTCACCATGCAAGCTTGGCAGTGGAAATTATGTTTTATTTGTTATTTGTTATATATATATATATATATATATATATATATTAAGCTGCATAAGCATAAGATTTCAAACTTATTCTCAAGTTACTAGGGAACATTTACAAAAAGTGTGGGGTTGTACTGCTCAATGTAGATCGATAGGTCATGTTATCAAATTTACTTTGCATTCCTTTCAAACATGTGTTATCTTTGTCTTTTCTGTTATGACACACGGGTTCATGTTGTGCAAAATGTTGCTTGAGCCTATCTGACCCCTGTCAGCGTGTCTTAATCCTTGCCATGATGCAGGTATTTTGTCAACAGGAGGGATTGTTGATGTTCGCTTAACTTTTCATCAATGTTACATCATATTAACGTGATTTAATTATGTGTTGGCTATAAACCAAAGAGCTGAACAGACCATCGCGAATGCTTCGTTGCAAAAACCGTTCCACCGTTACTGTTTGTCATGTGATATCATATCTTACGTTACCCACATCTCTTAAACATTAACTTGTTTTTCTATGCAGCAGACAGTGAATGTACTACTTGAACTATACCATTAACCTCGGCCTAAAGGTCAATCTCTTATGGGCAAACTAGTATGCCATCATACAAATCATAGTATAGTGTGGCATAAAAAAGCCAAAGTATTCAAACAAAATTGTAAAAGGTTGCAGCATAGTGTGCCATTAAATGTTATATTATGTTATATAGGTGTCCGATGTGACAATATTAGATTCAAAGAATGAAAATGTCTCCAGGATCTGCCTTTACAGAGAGTATGCCATAAAATATCATAAAAAAAGTAATTATAACATAAAAAGAAAGTAACTCAAAAATGTCAAAATAAAGTAATTGTGTAGTTAAGTATACAAATGTCATAATATAGTCATAGTGTAGTAAAATTGTCATTAACAGTCATTGTTTAGTAAGACATAAAATAATGATTTAAAAGTCATAATATAGTATTTTAAAATGTCATACAAAAATATTGTATAGTATGCCATAATAAATGGGTAAAGGTAACAGTAAAATATGCCATAAAATGTCATAGTAAAGTCATAGTATAGTATGATAAATAAAGTAATAGTCATAAAATCTTGAGATGAAGCCCTGGTGCGTTTAATGTGGATTTATGTATGTCATAAAGATGTCATAATAAAGTCATGGTATTATTATATGTCATAAAACATATCACAAAAAAGTCATAGTATAGTAACAGTTGTTGTTATTTAATAACCGCTAATAAATAAAACATGTATATGGGTTCATGGCTGTCATGCTGCAGCTGAACCTGACCTCTGACTTCCTTGTTGAAGAGAACCACGGAAAACAGAGGCAACACAGTATTATGTGTGTGTGTGAAATAATTTGGCTGGACCAGGCAAATATACGACCTTTTCTGCGTCTCAAGAGCCTTTTCAGTTCTCCAAAATATCCCCTCATGAGGAAATAGTGTACATTCTGTATTAGGTCAATTTCAAGTCTGGGATGTAACACCCCTCTGTCTTCAAATCACATTGTCTAGCTTTCTGCTGTGTTAGGATGTTGACGTCTGTGTCAGGATGTTGAACACATACACACGAGCACTAATGAGCTTAACAGATTCATATCAACACGTGTTTCTAATGGAAGGGTTGTCTAAACTGCATTGTGTCTGGGTTCTTGCACATCCCTGAGGTCACGGGGCATCGCAAAGCAAAGCACATCCTGGTTATGTACGCAAACACATAACTGGTGCTCACTGCTACACACACACACACACACACACACACACACACACACACACACACACACACACACACACACACACAAACACACACAAGCTATAGCCAAGCATTTTTGGTGTGCCAACCAAATGAATCCCCTCTATCGTGCATGTGATACAGAAGAGAAGAGAAATTGTTACATTCCAATGAGGTCATAACTACTCTTCCTTCCCATGACCTCATCGGTTATTACATACATGCAGAGCAATAAGGAGGGGCCGAGATGGTGAGCGATTGTCGAAAGGTCAGTAATATGAATACACAGATGAGTGGGGACATTTTCGAAGGAGAAAGTAAATGAATAACACGCATGACTCCCTAAGCAACTAATTGCACTGCAAACTTCTCTGCTGGAGCTCTTTAGTTGTCAATGAGAGGAAACTACAGTTATCTTTCACGTGTGAAGGAATAAAACAAACTGCTGGTAATGAGAACAAGGGCTTTGTCAACTATTTTCTGAATACAATGGTAATAAATTAAAGCAAATACTCTGAGTCACAACAATACAGGCCAAAGATCCCTCCACAGCATTTTGTCTATTGCCAGTTAATTCAATTACTATTAGCAAAATGTCCAGATGAATGAAAACTAGTCTGCCGTTCCATTATTATGGATTCATCTCTTTGCCCTGGGCTGCTTTGGCAGGAGTGGAGCGATACACATAAAGGAATACATGCTTTGATTGCACAGCAGACAAGATGTACAATCATTTTCCAATAAGCAGTAACTCTTTTGATAAATTGCCTTTAGTGAAAAATATTAATTAGTTTATATAATTTAAAGTCAACAGATTGAAGTTGTACATAAACGGTTGCACATTGCTATCGATATCAATGTTTGCAAAATCATTCAACGAACAGGCACTATTCTTATTGAGCAAATTGTGGCTTTATAATGCATCTTCGGCTGTTATAGTAATATTCTGTTTTGCTTTTAGACACGCTGTTGCCATCATCTCACTGGTAGGTACTGTGTTTACCAACGGACTCCCAAATGGAATCAAAATCCAGAGTAAGACATGCAGATGCACACTCATACACATATGAATGGGCCTGCATGACCACACACACACTCTCTCTCTCTCTCTCTCTCTCTCTCTCTCTCTCTCTCTCTCTCTCTCTCTCTCCCTCTCTCTCTCTCTCTCTCTCACACACACACACAGAGGATTGTGTGTTCTGCAAAGCGTGAGACTGTTTTTATAGACCTTGAGGTTGCGCCCTCTTGAAAAACTGCAGGTCTCTCAACACACACATGCAAAGACCTGTCAGAAAGTACCAGTTTGGTATGAAAAGTGAATCAGGATAAAGGTGTGAGCTTGTGAAAATGAACCGAACCAAGAAAATAAAGAAAACATGTGGAAGATTAAAAATAAGGGCAACCTGGTAACAAACAGTCTCCTCAACCCACCTCTCTTTTGAAGTACCAGAAGGGATATTTGATCGTTAACGGCTTGATTCATGCATATGATTGTTAGTTAATTGTTGCAATTAGGATACACACTAATATCATTTTTCAGTGAGACAGGCCAGAATGGGCCCAGGGAAGTGAGCATGCCTAATACACTGCAGCAATAGGACTCCTGAATGAATCTGAGGCTCTTTGACTGAAGTTGACTTAAAGGTGATGGAGGCTGTCCTGCTGGAGATGTGCTTCACTTTGATCCTACTGGACAAAACAGATTTAGTGCCCCTGAGCAAGACCAGTTAATAAGCCTACATGCTGCATAACTTGTCCATAAGTTATGTAACCAAAAAAAAAAAAAAAAACACTACATTAAATCAGAGCCAATTTAGCCAACTTTACTGAACTAAAAACTTAAACAATGCCCCCCAGTCTGTTTAGTAATAAAGCGGACTAAGCGTAGCCCACTACAGTGGCTAAATCATACTTGTGTGAAGTTAGCGTTCTCAAAGTGATCCTAGCGGACTATATGTGCCATACCCGGTTATTCCTATCCTTCTCTGTGACCTCCTCCTCCTTCACTCCATGCCGCATCATTATCCGGACGATAGCGGCGTTGTTGGTGCAGCACGCCTGGAAAAAGGACAGCGGCTGCGGGCTTTCCGGAGACGGAGTGCGCTCCGAGTCCGCGAACACATCATCCGGCGGGTAGAAGGAGTCGTCCGACGCGATACTCCGACAGTCCTCCAAGTCCTCAAAGTCAACTTCTTCGAAGTCATCGTCGTCGTCGTCTTCTTCCTCTTCGTCGTCCTCCTCGCACGAGCCCAGATAGTGCTCGTCGTCCGCGTTGGACAGCGGCTCCTCGACTATAGTCGGGTGGACCAGGGTGATGTTTCCCCCGAGTTTGTGCTGCTGATGGAGCTGTTTAACCCGGACCGACGAGACGCCTCCTCCATCTCTGTCGTCCGTGATCAGCACCATCTAACCCCGGAGCCTAGGGCACTGTCCTCGGGGCAGAGTGCAGCCTGGCACGCGGGGCGCTGGCATGGGACTGGTTGTCTCTCCAGACAACAGCGGAACCAAACTATAGTGCTTGCTCTAAAAAAAAAAAGTCCCTTATATCGCCTATGGGATCCTGAATGACACTCCTTGACCCGTGGTACGCTATAGGCCTTCTAGTTCAGCATGTTGCGCGTGCAGTTACCATATCATTTTCTAAAGAGTTGACAGTATGCATATTAGAGACCTGAACGCCCCACGAAGTGAAATATTCTTTACGCGCGACCCCTAAAAAAGAAGGAAAAAAAAAAGCGTTGAGATGTAGTTCCAGCTGGTCGGTCAAAGAACACGTAAATAGAAATACGATTCAGGTTTTAGCAACACAGATACAAGTGGAGCGACAGCAGATAGTAAAAGTGCTGCGCACACGGCCGTCCCATGTAGGGCGGAGAGAGCCAGCATGTTAACCTATAGTCGCCTAATCCGATTAGATGGGACTGGGACCTCTCTCTCTCTCTCTCTCTCTCTCTCTCTTTAGAGATTAATTCTAATCTCTCTGCTGAACGCAACCATACAGTGAAACATTATTATTCTTAGAATATCTATAAACTATATGGGATTCGTGACTTCCCCCCTATTTATATGATTTACATTCTTTCTACCTCAAATGTTTGTGGTTTCAAGTGGTACTGAAAAAACTAAAATAAAACCCTTTTAGAGTAACGTCCCAGTGTGTATGATATTATGCAACTCTTCATCTGATTCATAAAAACACTTCAAGGGGAAAAGCAACATTGAAGCGCTTATGATGAGTCATATGAATATCTACAAGTCAGCACTTTACTTTAGCAGCTAATCTAACAGTGGTCCTGATTTTTCAGGCTCTGAAGGCAGATTATGTTACAATTAAGTGACGAGCATTATTAAAATGGTTATGGCAAAACAAATTTGGACTCTGAGATGATTTATTTTACAAACAGCCTCAGTGCGTTCTGTTCAACCACCTCTCTCTCAAGATTCAATATATTTTTAATGTCATATGCACAGATAACAGGCAGTTATTCTGTACAACGAAAAGCTTATTCTCTCTCTCTCTCTCTCTCTCTCTCTCTCTCTCATTTTCTTGGTCACTGGCCAGTTGAGATAATGGAGACATAGATTGGGCTTCATTACTTGGCGCTGAACTATGGAGAGAGTTTGGCTTGTGTGCCTAACCAGTTACATTTCATGGAAAATTAATGCTAATTTGCAGGAAAATAAATGTGTTTCATCTAGTGTGAATAAGCGACCATGCGGACTCAATAGAGATCTTTTATAGCAGATCCTCAACTACAAAATGAATTGGCCTAACAGTAACCCCCAAATAAGGAACTAGAACAAGCATTGGTATGGTGTCTATGATCATTTTTAAGTAATTTCATGAAATTAATGTCACTGAAATGAGATATCGTGTTTATATTGATCCCACTATAGCAGCATCCGATTATTTATTGGATGTGCTGGTGTTGTGGTTCACCTGTCAGTGGGGTGACCTTGTTATTACAATTCATGTCCTAAAAGCTAAGAGGTTTACACTAACTCTGTTTTGACCTCACACCATTTTTTTTTATGTTACCCAAAGTATCGTTTATATATCTGGTTGTTGTCACTATTCACAGAAAGGTTCAAAATGAGGAGAGATCATCATCATTTGATGTCACTGGATGGCGTGTTGTCCGTCAAGGTATGGTAGATATTCTGCTAACAGGCAACAGACTGATTTACAGAGACGCTCCTTTTTCCGCTCAAGAATTAATAACACCAGTTTGCTGACACCACCTGCTGCGGAAAAAGCGAGTGCATAACAGTCCCTGTGTGTACCCATTATTATTGTACCTTCATCTCGCCCCTGCTGAGAGCGCTGCTCCCTTGTGGCTCTTCCATCTCTATGGCATCAGTCTCCTGCTGTGTGGGGGACAGTCAGTGTTAGCACTTCCAGAGATATATCTATCTGTGAAATGCTGTATTGTTTGGTCAAGCCACCGACACAATCACCAGAGGAGGGAGTGATAAATGAATACTTAAAATGTTAAAATGTTTGTGAGGTGAAAGGTTTCTGGTGAAGTTGCTATCACCAGTTTAGATGTGTTGAACCAGGCTTGACTTCCTCACTTATCCACTGAATCTTGTATAGTCACGTGTGGGATTTTGAGTCCTGTATCATCAACATGCCTGCGTCATTATTTGCATTTGCATTGGAAAACAGTTAAGGAATACAATTCTGATTTTTTTTTAACTGTTTCAACAAAAATATTTATATTTGATCTCTAATATTTAGTCTATACTCAATAATATAAAAATGGGTCAACAAAAATGTGTTAGCAAACCCTCTCAACAAAACACAACTCAAGTAAACCACAACATAAAAATAAAGTTGAATCTACATCTCTAAAATAACAACAACCAACCATTATATCATGAACGTAGGATTTATTGCAAGGCTGTTGTGTTGGACCACATTCATTTTAGATATGTGGACCTAATAAATACATATTTATTTGTAATGTAATATGTTTAAATACTCAAATAAAAATATTTAAGTGTAAGAATTTCCACATTTTAGGAATTGAATGTATACAAAATTTAAAGTCTGATACATTTTATTATGACCATGACATATTTCCGTTGCTCATAATATGTTGATTTACGAAGCTGCAATAAAGGAAACAATATGCTACCTGTAAAAAAGGAAATTGGAAAATATTGCTCAGTGATAAACTAGGTGTGCAACAAGATACAAATGAATAACTAAAGTCAATTACATTGCAGAAATTCATCAGAATTCAAATAAGACACTAGTGCTCACAGTGTTTATTTGACACTCTAAGTGGGGCTAGTGGGCCACATTCATCTCTGGCTAAATGAAAGGAAATAATTAATTATTTAAGAAGGCTGGCGGTTGATATAGGATGAGAACTCTTTCGCAGCATGAGATCTTTCACAGGTTCATTTTAGATCTGAGGCCAGTGTCAGCGGCACAGCTGATGGGATACATGTGGTTTATCCAAGTACACTTCATGGGGGCAGATGCCTGCTGATATGAAGATATGATTCCAGATCCCAATTGTCCCATGTACAATACAATATCCCATACTAGCTGCTGCACAGCAATATATAGCATTATTATAGAGTACTGTATAGCAAGTTGTGTTGTGTTCACATTGATGTACATGCATCGCCTTCTATTATGTGCACATGTAGTCATGTGAGACTTAGAGATGCTGAAAATAGCACAACATTAGCAACACCATCACTTGTAAAGTTAATTGCATAAACTCAAAGTGGGAAAAGAAGAGTGTGTGTGTGTGTGTGTGTGTGTGTGTGTGTGTGTGTGTGTGTGTGTGTGTGTGTGTGTGTGTGTGTGTGTGTGTGTGTGATGTACTGGTCTATACCGGGCTCCTGAACCATTACATATTCAAGGCTTTTTTTTTTTTTAAAGGACTATATTTGGCAAGAGCGTGGTACTCCAAAGCTGTTAGATATTTAATATTTTTAACCCAAAACCTACCAGCATTTTTGTGGTAGATTAAATGGGCCAGTAATACTTTAGTATGATTGGTGAGGTCTTCTATGTCTCTTTGTTGCATGCTATTTGATTAAAAAAAAAATTCTCCATTCGAGCAGACAGTATTTTTTAAGAAGTCATCAGGACCACAGGATCTACTATTGAGAGGCTCACATGCACAGGTTACTCGAACATTGAGGCACTGTGGGAGATTCTGCTCACTGAGCAGAATGTCCCCAGAGTGGCGGTTTTAAATACATCTTTGATCATCAGCACAGAATGGATGTTCACATAATTAGCAGCAAAATGTTCCTTTTCACTGAGAAATCACTGCTCTGTGAAAGCCTCTTCATTCAAAGGGGTTTTGTTGATCATAAATTCAATTCTCTAACATCTTCTTTCTTAGTATAGCTCAGACATGCTGGCGTCCCATATGCACCTAATGAGCAAATTACCTCTTTGCCTGGGAGGGGAGGTTTAGGCAGGCTCCTGCTGTCCTTCCCCCATTCAGTTGTTTATTTATACCCCCAAAGACCACAAGCAGCCAAAACACCCCAACACACCGTGGTCTCTTCTATGGCATACCTGCAGCAGGAGTACCATACAAAGATCTCCTATGAGTCTCCTCCTGACACAAGTACTGAACTGTTTAGCTTTGTGTAGGCGTGTGATGATAAACTGAATGTGTGACCAAAATTGTGTTGAGTGTTTAGAACACGGTTTTAACGGGAAAGCTTGCATCTAAGATTTGCCTGTAGGTGTATTCCACTTCATAGCAAAGGCATAATGTAGTGATTATCAATAGCTTGATTAGAAACACTTGTTATTGTTAATCAGTTAATGACGGACACACAACACTGTCTATCCATAAGCTCTAGGACAACAGTCACGTAAATCAAGGACAGAGAAAGGCTTGCTTCCAGTAGAAGAAATGTAATAGTCCACAAGGGGTCATTTACCAATTTTAATCAGCCAGCAATGACCCTTAATTAGATCATTTTTGTGATGTGTGTGAATGTGTGTAAGAACAACTCCCAAACACAGCCTGGACAAATCAACTTCATGTATTGTTATCATATTCCACACATGCTGTTAGACCCTGTACGGAAAACCAGTATTAATAATAAATACACAAAGAACATGACACAGAATCAAATCTATACTGTTAAGCAAATGAGACCCCTATATCTCTCTCCCTCACACACTCTCACACGCACACGCACACACACACACACACACACACACACACACACACACACACAAAGTAGTCCAGGTCTCACACATGTATTTAATATCTGCCAATGTGTGTCACCGTGGGGCTTGTGAGATCATGGTTCCATTAAGAACATAATTGGGCTTAAGGAGTTTGTTTCTGGAGGTTTCTGCTGGTTCATCCCACCCCAGCTATAAGATAATAGTGAGTTGTAAACCCATGTCCACGCTCTAAAACATTGCCTGATGAAAGTGTGGGTGATGTCTTCCATTGTGCTTAATCAGTTATTGATGTTTCCCTGGCAAAGTTTAAACGATTAGAAGGAGTTGAGTCCATATCCTCCCGATGGATGAAGTCCAGAGGTTTTATCATCCCAAATTGGAGCTCCCTGAAACAAAGTATGTTGTGAGACATCTATGATTAGTACGTACAATCAGCATACAAGCAAAGAGAGTCCAGCTGTCCTGAATACTGTAGTAGAATTGACTCATATGATATCCGTGTTCTGCACCTTTAGAATACAGCATGAATCATGTTTTCCCTCATCCTTACCCTGAAATCTGTTACACAACAGCTAAATGGAGGAATGCTCAAATGGAGACTCTGTGTCTATTCCCTCTTCTTCTGTCTCTTTCACACTGCTCTGCTACATTCATCCTGTCTCTGGAGATGTGATGTCATGAGCAACACTTGAGTAAGGGTTGCTCAACAAGGTCCACCCTGGAGCAGAAATTAATAAGCCACAGACATCTTTGTAATGACATCATGATTCAAAAGTTAAAGTTACAGTAATGGAGCATACAGTTGTGGAGCTGTGCTGTATGACCATGCAAACAGTATGCCATTCAAAGTCCTAAAAAAGTCAGAGTATTGTATTCCATTAAAGTATCATAACAAAAGGCTGAGTACAGTGAGCCACACAAAAGCCCATTCACAGTATATCATGAAAGTGTCACGAAAAGTCATATCCAAAGGTAATATATATCCATAATATAATATGTCATAAAGTCATTTCAAAGTCATAGTCAAAGATCCTAGTTTGGCCTCAAAAGATTACATAGAATGTCATAGAATAAAAGAAAGAAAAAGTCATAGTCTAGTATATATTTTTTTAAATCATTAAAAAGTTTTTAAAAGAGTCATAATGAAATATGTTCAAAAAAGTCTGGAACATTTATATCTGGCCTTATATAACATCTTACCACATGTTGAAAATGTTTATGTATAATATAGCTAAAAAGATCCTAGTAAAGTATGCCGAAATAATTCATAGTATATAGCATGAAGAAAAAATCAGAAAAAGTCACAATATAGTAAGTCAAAATGAATCATAGAATATTATGTCGAAAAAAGTCACAGAATAGTCACAGAATAGTATGTCGAAAGAATACAAAATGCAAGTCATAAAAGAACGCAGATGCTTGTTGAAAAAAGTCATAGTATATTACGTTGAAAAAACCCCACAGTAAATTACTTTTTAAAAGGTCATAGTGTAAAAAAAGGTGTATGCTACGTCGAAATAAGTGATTGTTGGAAAAAGTCATAATATAGTATGTCAAAAGAAATCATAAAAAAACATCCGTCGAAAATATTCATAAAAGAGTTCAAATATTTCTGTGTGCGCCTCAGTGCTTTCTGACTCGTGTAATAAACCTGGGTGCACTTGAACTCGCCCATTTCCAATATTGCATGGCGGATGTGAACTAAACACGGGGGTTTTAGCTCTTTAACACGAGCTGCAAACCACGCTCTTGTGCCCTCAGAGCTTATCTCAACACCTCTCCTCTGTTACGTCTGCTGTGTGAAATGAATGCGCCAGCAGAGAGGCCAAATGCTTCGAGGCTGCCAGCCGATAGGTTGTGTGTATGATAAATTAACTTTGGCTAACCCAGACGTTAGGAAACGGGCCATAAAAAAGCATACACAACACTCCACCTGACAGTTTGTGGAAGGCAGCTTTGTGCCTCTCTTGCTGCTCATTAAAAGATTCCAACCTGACCCAAAATAGCAGCCTTTTTTCTGCTGGACAATGACGAATAACAGTCCCCTGTGTCTGACGCCAACAATTAATGGGCCCAATTTCTAGGTAATGAAACAACAGCTGCGCTTGAAGGAGCATTAGCTTGCCCGTTTATTCATCCATTGCTGTCATTTTGTTGTTTCCTATCACTTCCTTCCTGTCGTCCATTGCTTTCCATCTCTGCTTCCCTCACTTCCTGCCGATGTAGAAGTTGGAAACCTGAATCATGCCGCTCTGCTTGTCGCTGTCGGGCAGAGAAACCAGTTTATTGGTGCAACAGCTCTACTCAGCAGCAGAAGGATTCTCACAAGAGTGAATATTACAATCTCACAGCATCAGCAGAGGACAAGGGATCTGGCTTAGCTCTGTGTGTCTTAGCCGACCAACACTTACTGGCCCCAAATGTTGGGCGAGTCCAAAGTAATCACTGCAGAAAACACATTGGCAGCATACATTATGCTAAAAGTAGTTTTGAACGTATTTCCTGCTTGTGTAGTTTTGAAATGGAGAATTCTCCAGTGAATTGATTGTACACATGATTCGGCAGCAGACAATAATAGGCTATAAGCATATGACATTTTGACCGTATTAGACTCCTTGTGATTTGTTACCTATCTCAAGTGATTACAAAAAAAAATGGAAAAGTTGCATTTGTTGTACATACCACTGGGATTTTTGAGGTCACAGAGGCCTAAAAAAGTCCTTTTGTCTCAGAGTTAATACTTGTATCTATCATATGACTGACCATCTTCATAGACAGCACGAGATTTGACTGGAGAACTGATTCAAATGGGACAAATGAGCGGTGTGAGAAAAGAGTGCGTAGCACCTCTATTGGTTTAGCATACGAATCAGCCTAATTTTCCATCGCCTACATCTACCCTGCTTATTGTATGTAGATGTAGTGTGGTAGGCTTCATTTCCAGAAAACATATTGACAGCTATGAAGGTGAGGATAATTGTCGTGCACACACACACACACACACACACACACACACACACACACACACACACACACACACACACACACAGCACCTACACTTGAGCCTGCAGGCTCCTCAGGAAGTTATCAATGTGATCATGTGGTATGTCCCCGTCCAGGTGAGCCAGGTAGGTGTAGAGTTTGACAAAGGTGCTGAACGGGATCCTCGCAGCACCGCCGTCATCGTCCTCTGTCAGGATTTCACACGCAAACTTAAGGGAACTCAGGAGGGTCTGAGAAACACAGAGAAGCAGACAAAAGGCTTTTGTCAACAAACACACACAAAACTACTAAAACGAACCCTCAGCATTCAAGGACGATGACATCTCGTTTGAGCATCACTAGCACACAATGCAAATACACTTAGATAAAATGTATATGCATACACACACACAAACACACTCTAATGGATGGGTTACAAAACAAAACAAAAATGCAGAATCAATGTAGAACGTGACTGCCCTCAAGTGGTTAAGGTGTTAAACAGTCACACTGGCACATTATGTCGGTAATGCTGGGCTGCAAAGCATCATCTGCAAAGTTCTCCATGCGTAAAGGACTTTTCTTTAATCTCTCTCTCCTGCTCTATCTGCTACTTTGAAACAAAACCACTGGCTTAAAAGCATTGGGAAGATTCAAGTAGTCAGAGACGGATTTCTCTTTGTAGTCTGGGGACCTTGAAGTCTGGATGTCTGGATCTAGTTTAAACACTAGAAGACCGGACTGTGAAAAAAAAAAAGACTCTTTTAGGGTCTCCAGCTGTGCTTGGCCTCACAGTAGGTTTTACGGCTCAAAGGAAGTGGTATAAAGTGGTGTTAGCATTTATATCTGGCCTTATATAACATCTTACCGCTCCCAGAGCACTGCAGCCCAGGGCAAAAAACTCCATCCAGTGGATGTCGGAGCCGAAACTGCCCAACGACAGCAGGGTCTCCAGATGATCCATGTGTAGACACAGACCCTTCCATTTCTCCTGCAGTTCCTCCTTGCTGCACGTTTCCTTGGAGGACAACTAAGATTGGGTGGAGGAAGTGGCAGGGGCGGGTAGATAAGGAGAACAAAAAAAGAGGTTATCTTGTTTATTATTCAGTATTATTTGTTAAAATAAACCGCAGCATTGGATGGGGAATCAGACAGCCTTTGTTGATCAGCAAGATTACCTTCACTGATGGTGGAATTGCATATATGTAATTAAGACACAGCAAGGATATAAAGACAGAGGAGGAGTTTATTACCGCTCCAAGCTGGTAGATTGATAAGATAAAAGTCTGAGTGTCACAAACAATACGATTTCGTATTCATGGTAGATTTGTGGCCGTAAAGTTAGCAGACCTTTCTTTATTTTAAGCAGTGAATGAATAACTCTGTTATACTAATAATACTGGCATGAAGACAGAAAAAGAGCACGCTGCAAAGTACATTGTTTTTCTTCCAATAGCGAAAAGTCACACTGATCAGTTATTTAAGGTGTGGTCCTGCTGAAGAGAAAGCACCTGTTTATGGAGAGTCTTAAGTAGACCAGGAGTCAGCCCAGTGTCCGTCTTCTGTGTGGCATTCACCTCCAGCCTATCCTTGACAGGCAGACACTCTCCTTTAGACAGCGCATGGAAATATCTGGGCGAGGACACACACACATTTTAAGCACACACACACACACACACATATATATATATATATATATATATATATATATGTATATATATATATATATATATTAAACACTGTGCTTAGCCTGGGTGACACCCTGCTTGTCACCCATCTCCCCTGGTTCCTAACCATGCCAATCAAATAAAGGGATAAAAGCAGACTATGTGAAATGATGCACACATTGGCATCAGAACGAGTTCTCATGAGGATTATCAGTTGAAAAATCGCCGTGACCTTGCCATGAATCAGTTTTCTTTGTCGGAGGTTTCCTGATATTCCTGTTGTGCTAAAGGGCATACTGGCTCTGCTCACAGTTTAAATAATTCTAAATAATAGTTCTGCGGTGAATTTAGAGGCAGCATGACTTTCATTATCTCTGAAAAGCGACGGAGCCTTTTGTTACTTTAATAGCATCAAACATCTTGTAACCCAGGAGACATTTGAGTTGTTTTCGTTTCACCATATGGCTCCCTTCACTGTCTTTTGCTGTAAACACTGCCAAGCTACATTGGCAAATAAAATAACAGATGATATGACTGTCCTTAGGGGAACCAAAAAACAACAGACGTTTTATATTTAAATTCCATCCAGTACTTCCGATGTGCTTTTTCTTTGTTGTTGTTGAAGAAAGTCAGATATTTTAGCCACTGCAGTGACATGGAAGCCCCAAGGACTCGATTACAGTCAATGTAAAGATGAGAGATGCACAGGTGAAAGGGCCTGCCGTTCCACAGTGACGCTGCCTGGAGACACTGTTTATGATGTTGTTGTAGATATCAGGATTGAAATAAAACATAATCACATGTATCCTTAACCTTCTACCAAACCACCACTGACAGAGATTCAATCTTACGCTGCAGACCACAGCAGCAAATCCTCGGGCTGTGTACGGATGGCTGCCTTGGAGAAGTTTTTCAGGATGTCTGGCAGCCGGGGAGGGATGTCGATTTGCTGGGCACAGAACACCGTGTCTGGAAGAGGCATGGCTGCGATGTAACACATTGCAATAAAGTCCAATTAGGAGATATGAGATCTAGCAGATAGATCTATGGAGAGAAAAAAAAATGGCAGCTTGCTAGCCACTTAAAACTATAGGCAGTGACAATAACCACACTATTAGCATATAAATGTCATTATGCTTCTTCGGACTACGTTTGAGATGAATGTGGAGGTAAAGACCGTGAAAGCAATGTGTTTCTAAGAGATACAGACTTGGAAAGCTGCAGATGTATGCATTTCCTCCTTTTACTCCACAGCGCAGTGATGAACTGACCTGCATCATAAAAGGAGCCAGAGACGCAATGGGTGCCATCACTTTAGTAGCGTTGACGTTAACGGAATGAAAAGCCCCCAGCGGGAAAGTAAAAGGCCGAACATATTATTAACGCCACGTGTCTGAATGTACCCGACAGGTGCAGCGTTTCACCTTAGAAACGTTAGAAAACAGAGTTACGTTTACAAACGGCTGTTTGCAATAGTTAACGTACAGGACACCGTGAAGTTCACCTGATAGCAACTCGCTTTAAGTTAATAACGCGCAACAGCAGATACGTGCTAGCAACGGTTAGGTTAAATAAAGCTACTCTACTATTTGTTGTATTGTTCAGGGAAGCACAATAATCCGCGTTATTATTGTTAGCTATTATTTGCTCAATTTAAATAGCTGGTTAATCAACGCTAAATGTATTTAACGCTGTATATTAAACGGTCATGAAGACGGCAAATGTTGGCATATAGCCAAAATATATTATTTCACTGCAAAAAAACGACAATGTTACCTGGATTGCTGAATGATGAATGTGTGAAAAAGAAACTCAGAAGGCTACCCGTTTGTAGTTTGCAGCGTCGTCGCCTAGCAACACCGTTCTTCTTGTGTTTTTAAGGGTAGCTGTAACGCGGCGTGAAGCGCAATACCGCCCCCTTCCGTTTGAGAATATATGGAAGGACAAATCACCTTTAAACCGTGTTTGACCTAAAATGACAATAACTCACTCTGAATTAATTCAACATTACTTTTCCAAACATTAAAAAACACATTCTGGTGCACAATACAACATTAATAATGTATAATGGAGAAGGAAAGCTTGGACTTATGGTGAATGCAGAATTGTTACTGATGAATGAAGAATATGGTATACCTTTGTGGAGAATGAAGTGACACTTCTCCATCAACTCAGAACCGCAACTGGTAAACCTTACAATCGGCATGGCTTCGTAAATTCCAATATGGGCTTTTGGGTTTAACTGGAACGGCAGATGCATCGTGTTCCCGTGAATAAGTGGTCCTGTTTTATTCAGCACAAATATTAAAAATCATGCTGCTGAAGCAGACCATCTGCAATTTTACATAGGCACTATTCACTTGTTTTTAAACTCTACAAAGCCTTTCAATAGGTTTACTTGTTGGTGCAATGCCAAGGAAAATGTAAGGGATACAGGCATTGGAAAGCTGGTGCAACCATGAATCTTGTCTTCATTGTCAGATTTAAGTCCAAATCTGTCCTTAACCAGGTGACACACATTCTGACAAACACATGACAAACACCATTCTGTGTCAACACGCACATTTATTGAAGTGTTGCCATAAACAGGCAAAACATCCTATTGGAGATTTTATTATTAAACAGCTTTTTGAAAATACAAGTTTACACAGACTGTGATTAGAACATAATAGTACAACTACCAGTATTTGGTAACCTAACAGAAATGGTCAATTAAAAAAAAAAAAACCCAGAGAGACAAATGCATACTTGTGCAATAGGCACACATGCACGTTCACTGCCAGGTCATATACACTGACCAGTGCAAATGTATTTCTAGCACGTGGAAACGTTGCGTATCTAGAACCTGCATGTAAAATCCCTTTCAGATTTAACTCACTTAACATTTAAAAGGGAACCATGTAATACAAACAGCATTTCCTCTCCCACGTTCTTACATTGTGGCAAAAAAAAATAACTATGAAACAATGATAAGGATGGACTTTAGCAAAACAACACAGGTTATGTGGACTCGATAATGGACTATCCCAAGGTGCTAGTGCCCTTTTACCCCTCCCCTGTGTCATCTTTCTCCACTTGTACAAAAATAAAACTTTGCTTCCCCAAAAACCCACCCTGGACACTCTGGGATTAGGTAATACTCTAGATTGACCCTTTAGGCAGCGACTACACCGTTCCAAACCAAATAAACCTTCTCTCACGTTGTCTCACCCTTCAATGGATGAGGCTTCGCCCGAGTCAGCGTTTGAGTGCAGTTATGCGATCGACAGTTTGTGTCACTCAAGGAAACCAACTATACTGTCCACCTCAAAGCACAAAAACACATCAGTCTTGTACAATATTCAGACAAAAGCAACGCCTCAGACAACTGAAGTATTTGTAATTGACCTAGCTCTGTCCGTGTCTGGCATTCCCAAAAGCATTGCAGCGCTACAGAATAGAGAGGGCAGACAGCATTTGGTCAACACAAATGGACAAAATCATGTTTAAAATGATACAAAGACCATTTCCATTCACTCCACTGTCTACTACATTTATTTAGAGTTGTCAGAGTATTGATAAGACTAAAGAAAAATAATTGAATCGTTTAATCTAATAGGAACATGTGAACTTGGACAATGAGGTAATATTTGCTCAGGACTTGGGAATCTGGAATCTAATTTATTGGAATCAAACCAGTGGACAATACAGTCCAATGTATAATAGAAAGATTGAGTATATACCTCCACGTGATTTTAAATGTGTGATCCTGTATTGTTTAGTTATGGTGGTATAAATCCCAGTCCTCATGATTTCCTCGGATTTAAATTCTTTGTTTTGCTGTTGGATGGTGATCAATAAAGCGCTTGTTTGCTTTTGGGAGACCAGGCCTTACCGGCTACAAACCCGTTAGTCAGCTGCTCCGTCACAGGGTTTTGTTTTTGGTTCTATCTCTTGCCCCTTTTATTACCAGCAGGGGGTTTCTTCAGCTGGAGAAGGGGTGCTGCGCCAAAGCCTGTAGTGGTTTGGTTAGAAACGCCAAAGGTCAAGCCAGCCGAGGGGTTGATGCCGGGGTTACTGAAGTTAAAGCCTGAGTTGCTGCTGCTACCAAAACCTAGAAAAAGCAGGAGACAGGGGATGCAGGACAAAAGAAGAAGAGGAAAACATAGGAAATGTTAGAGAAAACTAAAGTAATAGAGCAAATAAAAGATTGAAATAAAAGGACGTCCATATGATACACAGATTCCAGCTTTTGCTAAGTCGTGAACAGATTTTGTCCACGTGGTAGAACACCCCATATCCCAAAACCTGTTAGCCAAACTGCCTGCAAACTTGCATCAAAAGCATACCAGACTACATGAAGGATCATGCTGTTGACAAAGCCCACACACAGCAGGGAGGAAACCAGAGAAACCTATTATACAGCATCTGTATATCGCTCTGAGCAGCTCGACACAGGAAGCTTGATCCAAACGCTTCTGACAAATGTCTCAATTCCGGAGCTCAGCCTGCAAACACAAGCCTACTCAAGACTGTAGTTGTATTGTAACTATTTGGGGCGTCTGTGAAGGGGGTATAAACAATAGGCATGTACCTGCACTCAGACTGCCTCCTGTGGGCTTACTGGTGGAGTAGGCAAAAGAAGACCCCCCAGTCCCCACCCCACCAAATCCTGGCCCACCACCAAAACCTGTGGGAGAGAGTGACATGGAAGTCAGTTTGGGGCGATGCACACAGCCCACACTAGGAATGAATGTAAGGAGCAGGGGCTCAGGAGTACACAAAAGGGGGGCAAACATAACTGTGCCATTCCATGTCAAATCAGAGTTTTGTTGTTGTTTGCATTTTAGATTTTTGTCAACCATTGAAACCCCCCCAAAAAAAGATAGGCAACCCATTTCAACCTTGGCTTGCCATGTTTAACTCTAGGAGTTATAATTCTGAAGATACTGAACCCTTGAAATGCCTTTTTTTTTTTTTTCTGGTGTCAAATCCCAATTATATGTAAAAAGCTCAAATTTGAACAAAAAGCTCCATCTGATTCGACACAGAATTACCCTAAACAAATGCCACCACCTAATCAACTCTATGCACAGCTTTACTTCTGACTGGAGAACACAACAGTACCCACAGTACACTGCATGGCGAAGCAAAGACCACAGGGAAGACAACAGCATGAGAGGTTTCACCAAACACAAACAAACCAACTTGGTGTGCGTTCAGACCACTTGCTACCACACGGCCAAGTTACTCATTACGGGCTGTTGTGGCAAATAATATTTGCCAGTTGACATCCAAAGGTTGAGCATTGTTTTAATATAAAAGGCCGGTGAATTTATTTGATCACAGATCTCCTCATTGAGGAAAAACATGTGTCGCGTGAAAAGGTGCAGTGACCTGTGGCAAGTGGTTGCTCAGTTTACTTGTGGTGTGAACGCACTTCAACTCTTGCACAAGGAAGAACAGGAAAGACACTGCCATACTTTGACTGCACCACTCTCTAGGACACACACACACACACACTGCCTACTTCATTCATACAGGAGAACACAACATCCTCACACAAAAAGGCTGCTTGGCAACAGCTAGGAGACATGAGGGAAATGGTAAAATGTTCAAGGGAAGAGCAAAACAAAAGGGAATATTCATTTAAAAAAAAAAAAAAAGGCAGAGGTAATACCTCCAAGGGTAGAAGAGCCCAAGCTAGTGCCCACTGCCGAGGCAAAGGGGTTTCCAAACCCTACCCCCAAGGGTGCCTGGGACCCTAAAGGCACAGAGAGAGAGCATATGCTTTACTCCTCTTTATGCATTGTGTGCATGGTTGAGGTCAAACAAAAATGTAGGTTTTAATACCTTATTTTTCAATACCTTATGCAAAAAACAGAATGTCTGCATTAGATTGTACAGAAATAATCTAACATAGCTGTTGTGTTTGTCAGGACGTCACAAGTCTGCAGCAGCTAAGTAGCTATTCTATAAATCTGTCACATAATGCTTTGGAAATACAATACTAAAGTATAACTGCAGAATCAAAAAAATGTTTTAGACTAAACGTTCCAGATAATCAGTAGTGTGGTTCACGCTGCTGACAAACTGTGGAAAAGATGCTGCTAGTTCTTTCACTCGGAAACTTGTCTTTTTTTAAAATGCAATTGTTTTTCTTTTGGGTAATAATTTTGTAAGGCTTCCAATTAGTCTGCATTGTTAAAACAACTTCAGTCGAAAAGAAACAAGGACAAACGTTTCTTTGCTTAAAAATTGATTTATTGTCAAATTAATATGCAATTCCACTTACATAAAACACAAACAAACAGTTTAGAACAATAATTGATTGTTAATTGCTAACTGCTACTGCATTTGACAAGTTTCCAAATTTGTTTGATTTCTGAGAGTGAATGAACTAGCATATGCCAAAAAACACAATTATTGAATATAGCTTAAAAAGGCACACCATATTATATATTATATATACTGCATTAACAGGCATTGGTTACATAGGTTTAAACACATTCATCTGCAAGTAAAAGGACTTGAGATTTAGATAAGAAAAGTGAATTTGGCATCTACGGCTGCCTCAGTGTAAACTGGTCAAAATAAAAGGAAACTCAGTGACATGTGACAGTTCGCCTGTTTTGTGCCATCCTTCCAACAGGAATTGAATGACCTTTTCACCAGTAGTTTAGACATAATAACAGCCAGATTTTTGGTGGTTGTTTACTAAACATAAAAGCTGCACCTGGGATAAATCTACACACGATCACAGGCTACCAACACGTTTCTTTGCTGGATCAAGTGTGACCTGGGTGGAGTGGCTAGTTAATATATTGTAAAAAAAGAGTCAATCTACTTTTTATATAAATATTAGCAAATGTCTAGCTTTTCAGAGATCGTAAAGATCCCCCAAAACACAATCTGCAATAGTAGTACCTCCTGCAAGCCACACAAACCACTACAAAAAAAAAAGCTAAATGTAAGCACGCGATAAATGGTCAAACAGAAGAAATAAAGAGAGAATAGGAACATTCAAAACAGTCCGTGACAGCCAACTACTCAAAAGAACACTCTGATTTCCAACATTGGAACCCACTTTAGAGAACTGCTGTGCTGAAGCTCAACACCACACAGAAAGAATACAATATATATCATATACACAATTCTGAATCATTATTGAGTTTCAGAAAAACTCAATAATAATAATAATGAGCACTGTCGGCACATTTTGGCGCTAGTACTGTGTCAACCATCGCCCCCATAAAATAAAACAAATTCACATTTTGATTCCTTCACTAAATGGCATTCAAGAAAATACAGCAGTCAGCATGTGCATACACATTACTGACAAATTGAGAGGATACCCAACGTACAGGAATAAGGTGGCTTAATGTCCACGGTCACCTTCTAGGTCCAAACAGCTTCGACAGATCAATAAGTATTACATCACCCAAACGCCATTATTGTGCCAAGTGCAGCTGTAGAGATGTGGAAGACTAAAACGTAAAGTGTAAACTAAATAACACAAGTCAAAATTCTGGACAACTCGGGAATCAGAGCAACAGACGTCCGGCTCGGCCGAACAATGAAACTCAAGCCGACAAAATGTTGTTTCAGAGGACTGGAATGTCCAAAGCAGCAGTTTCTCTCTAATCAACTAGGTTGGGTTCCCCGAGCGCCACTGTATCGAGCATCAATTCTCACTTAAGTGCTGGAGAGTGAACTGACCATATTATATATCAGAACACAAAACATTTTCATCCTTACTCTATGCTCTCACCAGTATCTCAATCAATACAATTCAATATCAAGCGAGACCGCTCCTCATAAAACGGTGGAAAATAACACCCCACGCAATAAAGAGATGGAGCCATACAACCTGACCAGTCTGTCTGTTTTGTTTGGCAACAATGTATCTTACGGGTACTGAAGGACCAGCATGAGCAGCAGAAAGCAGCGCTCTTCTTCACTACCAAACACACTGGACTCAAACAAGGAAAACAAACTAACGAGAAAGTAGATTTTCTACAAAAGTTTCTTAAGGTCCATACAAAGTACCACCCACCACCTTGGATAAAATACCTGAAATTACTTGTTAACAGCACTATTCCTCTACATTTTAATTGAGCTCAATGTGAAATGATCCAGCCCTGTCACGCTGTCAGTAGCCCTTAGGTGATTTAGCTTAAATCAAAACAGTGGGATGGCCTCATACAACCAAACCAACCGAATGTAGTATTGAACTGTGAGGTAATGTTGACTTTGTTTGCCACAGTTGACTTTCCATATTGAAAATGAGCCTTCAACATTAACAATAAACTTAAGCTTTTGTTCACTTGAGTGTATACGAACACCGAGCACCGATTAATTTTGGCCAGCAGTAAGTGACAAAGACCGGGGCCGTTTTAGAAGACAGTAAAAGCAGCAATGGAAAGACAATATCTTAGCTTAAACTACAGTTCAGGTTATTAAATAGTCAATATATTTCAGTCCTGAGTCTTTTGGCACCGTTCACCTTTTGTGGCACAAATCTGATCAAGCTTTTGGCCGACGCAATCAATGCACGCATATATTGTATGTGGGTCAAACAAGAATCTGCCTGAAGCGAGCGCCACCCAGCTGCATGGTTACTGTTTTAATTGCTGCAATACTGGCCACCCACCACTATGCCGTTCCAATTACTAAGTTACACACAAACAAAACAAACGATTGAAATAAATAGGTAAATAAATACTGAAGAGACTAAGACAACCATTTGTGATGAGGCTTAGTCAATGAAATGACCGAGTCAAATACGAGTTAATAACTACTATTTGGCAATAGGGATGGGAACTTTGCTAAATATTATTATTGACAATGAAAAGGCAATATTGTAACCTATACCCAACTCTGGGGTCAACAGATTTGCAGAGCTATGCGTTTGAAATAATAAACTACAGTGCAACGCAACCTTTTTAGACAGCTAGCATACCCAGAGAATAGTGTTACAAAAAAAAAAAAAAAAAATGATCAGGAATTGATTTGGCTTTATATAAAATGAAATATAAATAGCAATACGGAAGAAGAAAAAAAAGCAGGCACCAAGGTAGTGTGTACCTCTACACACAGGCAGATTAACCTACTGTGGCAAAAGTACTTGTTTGTGAGGCGCTTTAAATTGGGGTTCAGCAATGGATTGGTAAAATATTCCCATCCCTACTTGGCACATACTTAAATAGGCAAGATGATAATTCAGAATAGCTACTGCTTTTTCCTGCTAAGAGAGCAATGGCTGTGCAAGTATTAATACACTTAAACACAAGCCACATTCGTTGTCTGGGTAACAATTGCCAATTCTTGGAGCTTATGGATATCTAAGCAGAAATGGTGATTTTATATTTTTTTTTAAAAGGAGGCAGCAGAAATGTGCAAATGAAACCAAACGTATGTGAGCAATTGAAAACCATGCTGCCTTTGCAATCCCATCCAATTTAAGTATTGCGTTCCAATTTTTTAAATTACATTTTTACTTTTTTAGCAGAAACATGCTAATATACATAGTAGCTTAGTTAGTTTGTAGTAAGAGAGTGCCCTGATATGCCAGTATAACGGCCTACAAACCAAAGCCTACAAAAAAGGCTGACATTTTGTTTAACACCTCGATGTGGTAACAACTATCATGGACACTACTCTTAACATAGTCGTAAAGTGTTTAATAAAAGTGAATTTGTGTGCCATGGAGTGCTAACATGACTCGCTTCATTCGGCTTTGTAGCGTGCTTTAGTGTGCTGGCTTATTTAATAATTTTTGGGATTTACATGTCCAACCCTAAAACAACCTAACACACCTCTGATGCCAATCTGTGAGTAGGCAGTATGTGAAATAAAAAGATCAGTCTTCACCTGTCTGCATATGCTGGATAATAATACTGTGTAGAATAATCTTCATAAATATATTTGTTTTTACTGGCAGATGGAAATAATTAACATTTAAGGATATAACTTACATTTTTTAACTAATAAATAGGACTGCTTTTTTTTTTAAATACAAGTTGATCTAGGCCTTTAGTGTAATTATACAAGTGTATGGTTGCTTATAGATGTGGGTCCTGGCCTACACTGGGCCTAATATTGCTAAGACCCTGAACAAGAGATACTCCATGCTTCAATGAACAATGGAGACACATTCTTGATATAAATTCTGTTCTTAAAAATGAGTGTTGTATATTTAGTGAAGTAAACTCATGCCATTTGGCATCTGATCAATTGGAGCTCTCCCACATTAAAGAGACCTCTTGAAAGATTGTAGGAGCTCAAATAATAAGTAATTTATACCTTATGGACCAACTAATCACCCAA